>CAADRB010000042.1:837340-887066 GCA_900708905.1 Hymenolepis diminuta | reverse complement strand
TATGGCTAAGGGAGAATAGCGGTCTTTTCTACGGGGAAAGGCCAAGTGTTAAGTAGGGTCATAAGTGTATTGGGAACAAGCAAAAAATTAGAGAAAAAGAGAGGTGAACATCTGTATGACAATGGGAGAAGAAGGAGTAGGAAAAAAATATGAATTTAGAAGGTAAGGAAATAAGCGTTAGCCCTAAGAGGGTTAACTGATTTTGCGTTTCTTGTTCATCAGGTGAGCAATCAAAAAATCATCTGACATTTAGGAAAAACATAGTTACAAGCTAACGTGGTAGTATCTTTAATCCTTGGGTGAAATGCAAATATGAGAAATTCATTCAGTGTTGCTTTAAAATTTTTGTGTTCCATTTTGTTGTCTTGGAATTATTATCAAAGCAACCGCTTTGTTTCAAGCACATAATCCAGAAGAAGAGAAAATGAGAGGGGGTATAATTTATATTAACTGAATTAACGCGATTGTATGGATCAATACACAAAATAGAATATTTCGTTTTCGAATCTATACATTCTTTTTTGATCCTCATAAGAACACAAAACAGATCAAAGCTACAGCATTTATGATTTGTCTCGCGATGAGTAATGTCTAGGTTGCTCATCATTCTCATCAATAACACGAAGATGACTTAATAAAATACATTTCCTTGGGACTTAACTTTGCAAACGATTGTCAACGGTATTTACAAAATGGTAAGTAATGTGAAACCGGTGGGTTTCTATTTTTCCCCCTCCCTTTTTCGACAGTACTATCATTTAAAAATGTTTCTATATTTGCCTACCAGGTACTGCAATGATTCTCGCAATGAAAGCCGTTTCTGCATCAACTCTTCGAGCCCAGGGACAAGCATCTAATGATCCGACCTTCACCAGCATGAGTTTTCTTCGGCACTACATGTCCTGGTGTGGATATGCCTTCTCTCCGGGTAGTGTGATTTTTGGACCATGGTTCAGCTTCGATCAGTACCTCCAAGCTAACAAACTCACTGGACCATCTTTCAGTTCGGTAAGAGGTCTGCCCCCTTGTTTGAATTTTCTGTTCCTCCATCAAATTAGTTTTGTTTAGTTACATTATCCGCGCCCACTCTCCTGAAGGCAAGCTAGGATGATCCAGTAGTTATTGTTTATTAATATACATTCCCTCCATTATTGAATTTTTACATTATTATAACGAAACAAAAGGATGACAATTAATTGTAGTCCAGCTAGAGTATTAATTTTGAACTTTAAATAGCTACTCGCTGGTTATCAATCTTAGGGTAGAAAGATCATTGATTGGAATTGAATGACGGCGCTATTTGAGCACACATCTATATATTCTCTAAACCTTGTGTCAATAACTGGAGACACTCTCAGATGCCTATGTATTTGTGTCAAGAGTTAATTTTTCAATAGAGATCTGGTCATACTGATTCTGAGTGTATCGCGGCGCATGGTTAAGTTCTTACTGTTAACCGGGATGTCCACAGTGTTAAGCTACTAACCGTAAAAACTGGGATAGCGAAAACTCTATCCAGCTAAGTTCCCAGCCTCCAATATGCTCAACGTTAGGACGAAGACGAGAGAGTAGTTAAGGGTATCTTATTGGGTTAGTACGGAAAGAGGCCGTCTGTGGTCTGTTTCAAGTAGTTTTAACAGCCCACTCGTAAACTTATGGGAAAAGATTTTTCTAGGATACTCTGTATCCTAAAGACAGGGTATAAAAATTTTATCAAATTGGGAGACCGGCGCAAATGTATTGGATAACGCTTTGAGTGTTATATCAAGAATTGGGATGCATAAGCTACCTTCGTACGAGGCTACCCTGTCGAATCTACTCCGATTCAGGTTAGATGGTCATTCTAATCACCAGATGCATTATGGTGCTGTTCTATGAAGCGGACTTAATGACAGTCAATGTTTAAAGCTGGTGTGCTTAGTTTCAACATAGTAACAGCAATTTAAGATATTTTTCTGACTTTCAGCTGTTTCGAGATCTGCTTCAGTCGGCAGTGTCTTGTTTTATCGCCTGTGCGTGCATTATCTACTCAACATATCTGTCTTCCATTATCCAAGCTTCTTACTTCCTCAGTTTCCGATGGATAAACGCCTATGTTCAATCTCAGAGTTTCCGTTTCAGTCATTACTTTGTCGGTTTCTTCAGTCAGGCTATGCACCAAGCCATTGGATTTGCGGCTGTTACGAATCCTAAATCGTGAGTTTGTTCATCATTATTATTCTCTTTTATTAGTTTAATTACTCCGCTATTTCTTATCGTATTTAATTTAAGTAGATTGAATATCACTACTGCTCAATTATTACATTTTTGTGGATTACTTTATAGTAGATGGTACTCTAGGCAAGTAAAGTTGGTATTAGATCGAACTAAGGTACAACTTTACGGTAAATAATAGAATCCATTTTGAGTGGACTCTAGTGAGCTCTGTTATTTTCAAATCATGTAGGCTATCTTGACTATTAGAACGAAAAAATTTCTGACTTGTACCAACTAAAGGCTATGTAATCATAAAGGTGGATATGTCATCAACTTCCAATCTTTAAACCCTATCGAATTGGTTATACACTTCTCCATTTAGGCGAATTCGAATTGAGCGAAACTGAGATAATGCAAATGTATACAAACCTTTTCTTTCGGAAACCAACGCATTCTAGAACTTTCACCCACTTGGCTTGAAAGCTAAATTCAAAAAGAACGCTTATACAATGTCAAGTAACGTGGTTTTTAGGGACAAATGGGCCCAACCGCAAGTGGAACTGTTGAAATCTTGGTTTTGAGACTGAAATTTTTCCTATTTTTATTACCCCCCTCCCCTCCCTTTTAGTAAATTTTGCATACCCTGTTCAAATCGTATCAAATATACAATTTCTTTCCAAATGAACATGACATAAATTAGGATAATTAACAAAACGATGAGCAATCCGCTACATGTTCATGTAATGTGCCTTTAAGAAGAGAAATAGGTAAAGCAGAGGTTTATATCAAGTTTTATCATTCTATTATTGCATATTTTGAATTGTGTACCCGTTGATTGCAGAAATTTCAGATTTTCTCGCTAAAACCATTTTGTATTTATTAAGAAAATCTGCCAAAACTTTATCTTAAGTAAGAAGAAAGGCATTTTGAAGATCTAAGATTATTTACATTTTGCATTAAATGATAGAACACCAGAGATGAAATCCTTAATAGAATGTTTTCAATTTAAGATCAAAACTAAAGAATGAACGAGCTGCACAACATACGAGAATTGATGGTATTTATATTTATAATGAAGCGTTATAAGACCTCTACGATTCACATCTTAAAAAATATATCTAAGTGGCATCACCAACCACGTTATTAAATCAATCGGTTAACAAGCTCTGAATAGGTCAAATAATTAAATCTGAACATTAAGTCATTACTTTATCTCTTATGAGAGTCTGGTGAACTTAAAACCTCTTGAAAGCAAATAAAGTAACACTCTTAATACCCTGACTTCATTACCTGCTTCTTGACCACTTGCCCCATTTTATACCCTATTGAGTGCATTTGCTGTTCCCTTTGTTACGATGCTTATCCATTATTAACATTTTTTAGTGTTACGAACAATAACAATAATGTAAAATATTTTTTCAATTCTTACTAAAATCAACGGAAACAATCGCATTTAAATAGAATGAGTCCAGGTGTGCGGATGAATGAGAAGAGAATCGGTGCAAGCGCGATTCCACGATAGCTCACATAAGTGTTATTGTAGAGTAACAGGCGCACCGATGACCATTCTCATGTCAAATACAATGATTCGATTTTGAAATTTTTATTTGGTAACGCTTCTGGATTAGTTAATCTGAATGAATGCATATAGGTTGGTAATCGATAATTTCGATTTGTAGGTGATCTCCAAATTACCGTTGTCATGATAGGAAGTGGAATAATAAATCAGTACACTAGTATAATAAGTCAGTACAACGGTCTCTGTATATAAAATCACTCTTAAATTTTAGCCGACAATCTTGGATTACTGCTTTGGTGACAAATCCGATCTCAGTGGAATTGCCTCGGTCTCTGGTGGATGTGGTGGTTCATTGGAACTTCCCTATGCACATTTGGCTCAAGCTACGTAAGTCCCTCCTTTTAATTTGTTCAAATTTCAAATGGTGTTTGTTAATATGTTTTCGTTCTCCTTGCGTTTGAAGATATATATAAACCTACCAGGCGCTTCGGCCAGCTTCCCGCTATACTCCTTACTTATGCTTTCAGTTCTTTGTTGCACGTAAGTTTTTACTCTTATTCTCACCTAATTTAAAAATATTTTACTTATTAGTTGTCAGTAGTATAACTTCCCTATAACTCAAAAATGGATTGTAATCTATGTGCGTTTGAAGATTGTTTTATTCACGTGTGGAAATTTGAATAATATACACTCAGAAAATTGGCTTAAATTGTAAACTAAGTAGCATGACGCCACACAATGTAGCCTTTCTAATTTGTAGATATGCGCTTCTCGTAATTCGTAGCCGACTTCTGCGTTGAGAATACGAGCGCACATAGAGCCAATATTAGCTATCGATTCGCCTAACTAATCCACCAATATTGGCAAATCTTGTGCTTGTGGTTAGACGAGGGGTCTTCACCTCCGTTTGTCTTTAACATCATTGAAAAATAGTCCTTATTCTCACATCGTTGAGTTTAAGCATTTCACTGAAACGGTGATAATGGCTCGATCATTGAATATAGTATCAAGTCTATACTAAGAGGGGGACTTGGATTCATACTCATTCAATGCTCTTCGATTAAAGCTGAGTACGTAGATATGCTGTTATTACTAAATGCCTGACTACTTGCGGTTTTCTAGTGCCTTTTTTAGTATCGTAGGTGTAAATTCCAGTTTGTTGTTGTAGAAGCTATTTTGGCCAGAAAGGTGGATGACTCACAGGGTCACCAATTTGTAGGGACAAAAGAGATGAGAGGTAAGCATAGAATCCGGTAAATGACAAGCGCGTGTCTGACTCTCTCCTGGTGTGTATAAAAGGGAACCTTATGTATTTTCACAGGAAAGGGGTAGTACAAACCGATGGAATGAATTTGGGCATCGCTGATCGGTGAAACCGATCCTTTATAGTGCTCATTCAAGCATCAATTAATTAGCTTACCCCGCTAATTAAAATAAAGCACTTGAGAACACACATTGGTTCTCTACTGAGAACTTTAGGTTGCATCGAGTCAAATACTTCAGGTACCATTGTGAGGTCGAGATAATTGGATCTCAAAGATTAATAATGACTTGGGTAATAATTTTGGAAACGCATTGGAATTTATCCTTTAGTACCTTGGTACTGCTTTTGTCAGACCTTCACTCGAAGCAAATTTACATAATTGCTATCGTTATTCTAGTTCAGTAGTTTATGCACACTTCCTAAATATTTCAGGGATTAAACTTTCAGCTGGCAGCTGTGCTCTTTTCTATCGGTATTTATGCGTATATTGAGTTTGGTAAGCCAAGATTTTCATTGATTTGGTTTATATTTTGAATCCTATAATTGCAATCACCTACTTATTTCCGTTTCAGTACTTCGAGAAAAACTTGCGAGGAGGTTGGATGCTTGCATTTGTTCTCGATCATGTTTGCAGAAATGCAATCATAAAAACAAGGTAAATTCCTATTTTTTGTAATAAATACAAGCGGTCAGATTTATTTAAACCCGTTTACCAATAGGGTTTAATACGTATTTTTAATAAAAATAGTGCCAAATCCTGTTACTGTATTTTCATCGTGTTTCTCTTTCATTTTTCACTATTTTATTCAGAGTTTCTTTGTATTTTCTTCCTATATTAACTATCCTGCATACCTTCCTACATACATTTCTTCCTCCATCAAAATATTAGGGTCTTGGATTACCCATTTTGGTTGTTCAATTTTATTGTTTCTAACCTGTTTGATGGACAGACGGATGTGCGTACGTGTAGTCTTCTTTACTTACATGATGTGGCTTCTGCGTACTTAAGAAAATCTGGTATTAATAAGGATTTATCTTTGAACGCCTACTAAGCATAGAGGTTTAAAAATGTAAGAAAGCTAAGAAGATCGACCAGAAAATATTAGAGTACAAAAGGGGTACAAAGCAATTCTACCGCTACGTCCCTCTTCGGCAGGATAGGATTGCAGTTAATTAAACTTCGAGTTTCATTTTCTCATTGGGTCAGTGTACGTTCATATTGGTCTGCCTGCTATCAAGTGCTTCTCCCAAACAGCTTAGATTTTGGCTGAGTATATCTCACGTTCTAGACAATAGCAACTGTTTGTCTGCTTGCGAGTGTATTTCTGCACCGTTTCACTTTGTGCCCATGTTATCTGATTGGTCTGCTTGCTTTCGTACTGTCTGGCAACATTATTTCCTAAGCCTACGTGCTTGGTGGCTTACAATATCCTTGTTTTTGTAAACCCTGCTCTCATCCCTTTTTCATCTTCTTTACTTTGTATAGTGCAATCTGGTAAGCACCTAGCCCTTGGCGCTATTATTTGAGAAAGCCGGTAGCCGTTAAAAGATCTTTAGTTCTACGGAGGGAGGATTAACCCTGCATATCAACTTAATAAATCCAAGTTTCGTTTCATTGTGTCCTGCTTAATATTCGTCAGACATTTGTTTGTGCTTGATATTTGTGTACGATATTTGTTTTCAATTGCCTGTTTGATATTTCGCTTGATGAGTAATATGTGCACCACAAGTAGACCTTTTTACTATTAATTTAATGTTGCGTTTCTGCCAATGCAGGCTGGTTGCTGGTGGGTTCGCTTTTTTAACCTGTTCCTTAGTGGGGTCGCAATTTTCCATCTAGCTTACCTTGCAGTTATGTTCGATACCAGTGAACAGCAAGATAAGGTATGTTTTTTCCATCGTTTTATTGAATTTGTCACAGTCGTTACTTCAGTACTTCCTTTCTGTCCTTACAGGGCTACGACATGTTCCATGTTCTGAAGAAGTGGTCTAGTCTCAATTTTCTTAGTCACATCGTTGCGGCCTTGACCTATCTTCTTTCCTTCCTGCTTTAAATACCATTGCCTTTTGCTTGACTTTACTATTTTTATCTCCTGTTTCTTTTGGACTTCTTAATTTAATACTAATGCGCGTATTATATATGTATATATGTACAGAGTGCGTAAGGCATCTGAGGACACCTTCCGCACTTTTAGAAAAACAAAATGAAACTGTTAATGGCTGAAACTTACAATTTCTTGTAACAAAACAAATAAACAAAATGCTTATTAATCTAGGTTTTATTCCATGTATTCTCCTTCGGCTTCTACTACCGACTAAATTCGAGTCTGAAAACAACTGCAAGCTTTGATGAGGAGGTCTTTATTGATATCTTCCATTGCTTCCATCAGGGAGGATTTGGTTTTATGATGATGGCTATTAACTTTCTTTCACCCACGCCCCGTCGGAAGGATTAAGGCCTAATGAGTGGTTAGGAGGTCATAAGTTTGATGTGACACGATCATGAAAATCTTCGGCCATCTAATCCTGGGTTTTGAGAGCTTTATGGGATGGTGCTGAATCTTGTTGGAAGACATAGGGTCTTCCTCCATTGCCTACGTCGTCTATTCAGGGAGGCTTAGCAATGGTTTGAAGAGTCTCGACATAGGCATTTGCATTGACTTCAAGCCCCTGTAGAAAAAAATTGAGGAGTTATGATGTACTCTTCACCGCCAACAACACCGAAAGCCATCACTGTTAATGGAAACTTCATGAGCATAACAACTGGAACTTCAGTGGAGTCCGCCCGCACATAGCCACCTATAATTTCTTGGATTGACTTTTTGATCCTAATAGAAATTTTTTCGTCTGAGAAAAGCCGAAGACACTCCTGTTCTTCTGGGTGCTTTACTTCGTCTAAGAGTCGTTTGAGCGCATTAAATGATTCTCTTGAGTTATTTTCGACATAAACTGACCTCATCTAAGAACGTATGATTTGTATCCGAGGCCTTGATGAGCAACATTACTTATAGTTCCCTCAGACACTTGAAAATTTTTGGTAAGATGCCGCATTGACTCCTCTGGGTTTTCGTCGATCATATCATACACTTCTGACGAACTCAGGTGCTCTGAGGAAGTCAGCAGAGCGTTGACAGTGTTGTTTTCTCTTTCAATTTATTCCCATTGTTTTCACTCAGCTCCTTTCTACCTTCACAAACGAAAGATCTGGTGACTTTCAGAAATCTCGCAATTTCTAAATTACTGTGTGCCGCCATTATAGACACTATTACAGCTTGTCTTTTCATTTCGTTAGTTATAGTGATATCTATCATGAAATCTTCTGATATAAGAAATACATTAATTATTATCGAATTAGTTTAAATTGCAAGAATGTATCCTCTGATGCCCTACGCACCCCGTACACTGAGTATTCACTTTGAGCGGACGCAACTTACGGAGCTCTAAATTTCTATCTCATCTCTGTCATATTAGGACTATATCATGTAAGATCATCTGTCTTATCAATCATTGAAAGAAAAGTGAACTGAAGTGGCAAGAATAAATAATAAATAAATAATTTTGGTCAATAGTGAACATCGTAGACAAGCATTAGCTCCAATCCATGGAACGAATCTTGAAATTTGAATTCTGGAATGTGGACTGTCTGTTTAGTAGGTATTGTACAAATCGAGTCCAAGGTTCAAATGAAGTAAGACCCTGGTACCTTAACGTTGCTCTTTGTCTTTCTGATCTCCTCTCATTGCTATTTGTTGGATTTTGTTTTATTCGATGCCAGTTGCTTCCCACAAATGCAAATTGTACACTTTTTTCATTACTGTGGGTAAAAATACTAATGCATATTTTATGAATATGTGACTTTTTTCCTACCTTAATGGTAATTCATTCGTTAAGACGTTACATAGTATTAAGTGACGGGTGCGCATCCTGCATTAAGTAAATGCGTTGACTTGATCGTTTACACAGTCGAAGCTTTTCTTTTAGTGTAGAAGGAGAAAGACTTACTTTCCTGAGAATTAGAAACGATAAAATGGCTCTGAACATCAATAGATGTATCAGGTGATGTTCTTGTTGTAGTAGTAGGAATTCTTTGCGGAGTAAGGTTGTAATTAGGTATTTTAGCAATTTTTAGGTGGTAAGCGTAAGTTGATTAAGAGAATTTAGTGTGTCGGTGACGCAACGGTTAATATGTTGTTTTGGAAAGTCAGACGTCACTGTTTCAATTCAAATTCACTGAACAAAATGGTCAGTCGCGTAGATTAATAAAGAAAGTGAAAGAATTCAGAGTTTTCGCCGGGGAGATTCCATGATACTATTCGCATACACAAGATGGGTGAGGCAGAATGTTTTCCTAAATGGGCATAAGAGTTATTAATAAAGCATAATAGGAAGGGAGAGTTCCAAACACCCCAGGACATTTGGAGCTGCTTCCATTTTATAATAGGCCCTTTGGAAACAATCTAATGGAACGGACATAGCTCAAAGCCGTAGTCTATGATTTGTCTCGGGACGAACACCTCTCATCCCGTAGATAGTGTTCTTCGTATCTTGAAATATGTCATTAGTTCAGCGGTGGGTTGAAATATCAAAAATATGAAGAGTACTTGTATTGTATGGAGTGACTGTACTTCTGCGAGTGCCACCAAGCAAATTATTAATGAAGAATTATGATTGGACTAAGCTGAAAACCACCAGTCTCATTTATTAGATGCCCCTTATTACAGATTTACTTAGATCGCGCCTCTTAAATTTGTCTTATCCATCTCTCCAGACCTGATTCAACTGTAGTCTAGCGATATCCGGTGGGTTTACAGATCATAGCGGTAGAAATTAGACTCCCTACCATTTCAACAGTGCAGAAAGAGTCTTACATAACCAAAAGTTGAATCGTTTGAATACAATTTTCATTGAGTCTTGGTCAATTTTAGCTGGAGCAATATTTTATTAACAGTTAAATTATCCGGAAATTATAATAAATCGAAAGATATTTACGGATTAGTGTATTAAATATGTACATATAGGTTTATGTATTAAAAATCAATGAAATGCTTCATATCAGCGGTTTTTGCATCTTGGATTTCCCATTTTTAGAAAAATACTTTAGAAAAAATAAAATAAAGGATCAAATTGTCTTAAAATACAATCTATCATTGATAGTAGTTGTGATATTACAATCCACAGCAATTCAGAAAATTTTATGGTTTTCTCGTGGGAAAGCAACAGAAATCGGTTAACAGTAGTCTAATAAATGATAAAGGGGAGAGGAACGAAAAGCAGTTGATAGTTAAGTCAAGGTATCAAAGAGTCTTATTTCATTTGATTTGGGTGAATTCTTATCCACGATATTCAGTGCTTATTGACTGACTGCTCATTTTTCGTTTTTGCCATTTCAATTCCCTTTTGATCCAAAGGTTGTGAAATCAAATTTTTCTTATATGATATTAAGCAACTTAAATGATCTTAGCATAACAAAGCTAAGATAACTAAAAATTTAAACTAACCCGTGTTCATCTATCATAAAAGTTTTGATAATAACAAATTTAAATGTCTGTGGACGGACTCTTGGATCACTTTATCTCACAAATTCTACATTTTTCTTTTAAGGGACTTTTTAGTTCACATTCGACGCTTATATGTAAAAAGAGCTAGTATTATTAGGACTCTTTGAAAGAATTTCATTAAATTTTGAAATTTCAGATTTCTTTAATGCTTACTGCAACTTAACCATAAAAATGCATATAGTTTATAATCTGCTACGGATTTTTATATAATTTTCATTCATTTAAAATTTTCAAAAATAATCATTAACGAATGCAACTTGGCAAATTGTCTTAATACCCTTCAAACTTTGAGTGGCTCTTTGCAGATTACTCTGTCTTTATTGCGGATTCTTACCCTTTAAAGCGATTACAGATAGGTGCTGGACATTCACTAAATGGATCCAGTTCCGAACAAAATGTCTCATCTTGAGAGGCAACCATGCTACTGGCTTTCTGTTTGGTGTCGTTTTTCTCGTCTTCCTCATCTTCATCTCGTTTGCCGCGCCAAAAGCCGCAATAAATGTACTGAAATTGGGAAAGTAATCAGGAATTCGAATATGATGAGTCATCTAAAGTTATATGCCAAGGCTTATAGAACGTTCATGAATAGCTTGATTAGTGAATGAAGATATTTCAGTCTCCTATACAAATGCGCATAAAAAACACTAACATAAAAACCTATTTAGATTAAGTAGGAAATGTAATTCCTGTAGCCCACCTGTCTGCGGGCTTCGTACTATAGCAGACAGTTCATTTGCACACTGCCAACTAATCGAACATTGATAAAATTGTTTGCGTGTGAATTTCACTGTCTAAAGGTTGATAAAGATGAACAATATATAAATGTCTTTACCCAATAATATCTTAAGGGCTCTCCAGAATATGCATTTACTACTTTTCTGTTGCAAACATCTCGTAGCACTGAGGTACAGTGTCTAGCCCTTTGAGATAAGTGGCTTAAGTATGATTGATTTCTCCTTTCGTCAATTGCGTCTTATTTGTCTATCTAAATAGCATATATTTGCGTGATGTAGTCAATACGTGTTCTCTACTCACAATTCCCTGCAGGATTAGATATAAAATTAAAGCACCGTTCACTTGATGAACACTAATTTTGAAGAAGTTTTCGCTGAAAATAATTCTTTTACTTACCGCTAACATCATCAAGATGAGAAATAGTATGAGAGAAACGATAGCAAAAGAATCAGCTATAACAAGCACTCGATCCAACGTCATTCGGGAGATAACTCCAAAAATGGGAATCCAGGCAAAAACATCAGCTATTACACTTGTCCACTTTGCCCTCTCCCGCTTCTGAATTGCGGCAGTTTTGATATTGAATTGCTGTTCAGACCAAGTGAATGCATCATTTAGAATATCATCATCCTCCTCTGACCAAAGAATACCGGTCTGTGGAAATTTAAAATTAAACGATAAATAATTGAGGTGATTCGATTTCAATGAAAACACCAAATGGAATACCTCCTTAAGCATCTCCTCCATAGTCTTGAAAGTAAAGTTTGAAGTTCCATCTTTGGATGAGGTAGTCTTGACGCTCTCACAGGACACCACGCGTCCGTGACAGATACCTGACTCTTGGGATTTCCCAGGACACTCACCGGGTCGTGGACATATTCGGGTTCGGGTACGTGTTCCCATGCCACATGTCACTGAACAGGCGCTCCAGTCACCCCATTCTGACCAAGCTAATTGAGCTGGTGCGTTCTCGCAGAGAATCCCAGTAAAACCGAACTTGCATTCACATCTAGATTTTGAGAAATCAAAATGTGTAATTATATACCCAGTTCAAAACCAAAATAGCTTGATTTACCATAATCATATCGACTCTGCGATACAATAGGTTAGAACGGCCTTTTTATAATATAGGTTATTATTAGTACTTTGGACCCCTGCTTATATGGCGGGATGCTGACAAACAAAGCTCGAAGTTGCAGAATTGATATCTTGTCTCGGTGTGAGCAATTCTCGAGGTGGTCTTTAATATCCCATCAGCATACTGCCGTACACCATTCCTGACACCTTGACGGTTAATCAGTACAAAAACTACTGTCGGTTTGGCGGAGCTTGGTCATCAACCTCAATAACCTGGAGGCCACTTGTATTCATTTACCTAGTCTCTGTCCAAATAGCAAAGTCCTCTAAGAGTAACTGCACTTCTATCTTTTCTCCGGGCCTGGATCAACTTTAGCCTAGCGATATTCATATGTGAATCGTTCATTTGAATTTTCGACTCAAACATACTTCTAATGTCCCGACTTTACTTCCATTCCTACTCGAAACCCATTCACCCTATGTTGGCCCACTTAACTGGTTTTTGTTACAATGTGCATAAAAGCGATCTAAGGTCCAGACATGAATGCTTCCTTAAGCAAGCACAGGCGCAGCTAACAGAGTATATCTGGTCGCTTCGCTCCTGTCCTCACCTATTAACTATCATCTCAGATTATTAAATTTACTAATAATCAAATTGCGCTTTCTGACATCAATTTCGCTGTGAAGTCGTATGACGTAAAAACCTACCTGAATCTGAATTCTTCTCCACGTTTAGGCTGGACTAGCGGTGGAGGTATTAGATCATGGCAGATACCCCCGTTGAGACAGGGATTGGTCTCCTCATTTTCGCATTCATCAATATTCACACAAGTCGGATCTGTCTGACTTTTGGGCTCGTAGCCCTTCGAGCAGACGCACATATATCCTAAGGCTAAGTTATTCGGATCGCGTTGGCATGGGAACACTCCACAGAGGTTGGTTTGATACTCGCAGGGGTTTCTCGGTGCCTGAAACGGCAGAGTTGATATTAATTTGTTTAGCAAACAAATGTTGCAATACAAGGTGACTTACTTCACAAACATAGCCCTGCCAGGCGGGTGGGCATTCGCATTTAAAGGAAACGTCTTGAATAATTCGCTTTTCATTTGGTTTCAATACGGAGCAAACACCCTTATTACGGCATGGTGTCTTTCCGTACCTGTGAAGTTAGAAATTTCCATAATATAATCAGGCTAAAATCAAGTGCGGTAAATATCCTTCGGCATATTAAGTCGATTCAAATAACTTCAATTCAGAATAATTAATGATTTGGTTTTTGTTTATTACTATCTCCTATTTCAAGCAAATGCAATCAAGCGCCATCCACTAACTATCCCTCTAGCATCCTATCAAACCCATATGTTGACTCACGTGTCTACGCTGTCATAACTGATGACCTTTTGGTTGATCATTAGACTAACAAAGGATGCGTGCCACAGCACAAAATGCCTCTTGATCACAGCTCTTTCCAATCACCCAGCCCCGACGCTTGTTCCTTTTCCTTCAACTTTCTACTTCTTTTTCCTACTGCTCTCCAATAATCCTGTCTCTTCCTTCTGGCAAATTTACACGTGACCCAACTTAACTCCGGGTCCTTTCTTTCAGAATAGGCTGCTGTTGCCTGTTAACCTTTACGAAGACCACTAGTTTTGCGAGGAGATATCTAGCCTAATTTGGTTGGACTTCTAAGGTCACTTTACTAACAGGATTAGTAATGTTTTAAATCAGCAAGTAGGCGTATATATATATATATATATATATATTTATCATGAGCTCACTTACGCCAGGGGGATCTAAGTTAGTTAATCGAGACGAAATGACTGACCACTTATTTTAACCGACTACATTTTCCCTTACTCCTTTAATGGAATTTTTTACTAACCACTTTGTTTAAATGGTCTTTCCAGAGTAAATATTTTGTTTTTTTGCTTTATCATAGGTTATTTTAACTTTTCAATAACAGGTACCCTTGATTAATAGAAACATTACCGTCCGTCATTGCAATTAGACTTCACTTTGACGCATTTGCTTTTCTTTTGGCTGAACCTGTACCCTTCTCGACATATGCACTCATAACCAATTGAATATATGTCTCCAAAACGTGCTTTTCGAGTTGAATGAAGTGCTTCTGCTGTTCTGATATCACGAAGTGGACGGCAAGCTTGCAAGGAATTCGTGTCATTTTTACAGATTGTCGGCCGCCAGCAGGCATTAGGGCAGGTTCGCTCAGTTTTCTATAAGAGATAAACACAATAAAATCAATAAGTTACCAAGACTGATTCAATTGATAACCTTTATAGGAATAGCATGAAAGTACATCTTCTTGATCTAATCCATAATGAACTTAATAGTTAAAGATAATACCTACTTGGATCAGAGTATCTATTTCATCACGCTGATTTCATCTCAATTTTTAATCACATCTTCACTTATTTCATTCATCTCAATCTTTAATCAACCCATCACAAAATTTTTCACCACTTCATTTTTGTTTGAAATAATTCTATATACACCCTTACTGAAAGTCAGCTCGATTGTACTGTGTCCTTAAGACTTAATCAAGTTAACTTTAACTGACAACTCATTGAGTCAATTTGTCTAGTATCCAATCAGGTTGACTCAATTACGTTGTCGAAAATTTTCAACTAAGCATACTTCTTTGGGTTCTTTCAAAATCACGCCACTGTACACAACGGCTTTATTAACTTCAGCCTCACAATTTTCTGGCTTCCCTCTCTCAATCTCCCTATCGGAAAGCTTCAACAAACCTTCATCAAACTTGTATCAGTATTCTCTTTTTACTCTGAACATAAAGGTGATCCATTGATCCCCGTCTAGTTGCACCAATTAATTGTAACAAATGACAGAGGTAATGACAGACTACACAGGATAATGTAGAATGTCTTTTCAATTTCCAAGATGATGCTTCGATTCATTTTTAAACTGGGTAAAATCTGCAAAAAAATTAACGGTTTTCATAATGGAATAACACCCTAATACACCCATTTGATTTGAATGCAGATTAAGCGAGAGAGAAAGGACAGAAGTGGAATCAATAGCAGATAACATGCCTCTGTATAACGTGTGAAAACTGGGAAGGGATGAGACAAGTTGATACTCGGAGATGAGTGGTGCCTGTCGTTTGTCGGATGGTCAATCAACAGAAAACACTGCCTGACAGTTAGGAAGGATAACGCATGAACAAGCGTGTTTTTTAACATTTTCAAGGTTTCAACAGGAGTTTGAATTATTATTCTTTCAATATTCAGATATACCCAAGTACAAATAGTTTAGTAATCACAAAAATGTATTTGAAATTTGCTCATTGAAGTTTTGGGGTTGGAATGCCCAGACTAATTTTGATCTGTTTTATGTTTTTTCAATAAGGAAGTTAAATGGCTAATGGGTCAACAAATTTCCCCTAACATGATCAGCCATTGACCAAAACAAACCCTGAAGTACGTGAGATTGAATAAGTAATAAAATGAAGGGAATATAATGAATAAAGGAATCGATATGGAGAAGACAAATCATTAGAAAATTCGGTCAGGTCAGAGAGCATCTGCTTGTAGAAATGGCCTGTAAACAGCGTTTGCACTGCATGATTGATGGCAGAACTTCTGAAGATCCACTGTTTATATACGCCAAACACATAATCAGCACGACGTATGTGCGTGACCTCATATGTGGCACAGAAGTTTCCAATTTTCTGAAATCATACAATTTTCCCTTTAACATTTTGGTATTTTAGCGATTTAATATAAGATTACTGAAAACTATAAAAGGAAGGAGATTGTAGCCTGTGCAAGTCATTCGTGAATGAATTATAACATGAAACGTATGTTTTAGACACTAAAGTTTTATGAACCTTGCACTTTATGCGGTGCTCTGTTGCAGTATCATAAAACAGTTTTGAAGCCGTTTGTTTGATTGGTTGGGGCATTTGCTCAACAGTACCATTCGGGTGCTTAACAGCATATGACAGCTCTATCATCAAATTACAGCTACCAATCACCGAAGCAATCCTGAACTCAACTAGTGCATTATAATTTTCCGTCTGTCATCTCATAGAAGCACACACATACACACACCCCATAGTACGATGGAGAAATTTTTAGGCATTTGGAAGGTAGAATCAAACGAAGATTTCCACAAATTCTTAAATCACTTCGGAGTGCCTTCACCCCTAGCCAGATTAGTTGCAAGTTTTGGATCTACGACAGAATTTTCGAGAATTGATGAAAACACTTATGAAATTGCAATTTCATCCGTGAAAGGCAAAACTCAAGCTGCCTTCAAATTAGGAGAGGAATTTAATGAAAAATGCTCAGGAGATACTCTACTGAAGGTGAGTTCTAATTGATTTTTCGCTACTCCCTCGAGGAATTTATATAAATTTCCTTTAATATTTGAAGTCAAAGATAACGATTGATAACGGAGTAATGAAGCATTTCCAATATGGCGGTAACGACGACATCACAACAACTCGAACAATTAATGGCGAATTGATGACTGTGGTTAGTACAGATCATTTTAAGCCGTATTTTATGTTATTTTTATATTTATGACTATTTTGAAAATCCCTGTTTATTTTACTTATTACTCACCTTTTATTTGATCGCTTATTCAAATAAAGCATGTTTTCATTCTAGATATACAATGTTGGTGATCTGACGTGTTCCCGAATTTACAAACGATGTACAAAATGAGTTTACTCTAATTAAAAAAGACCTTTAGTCTAGAGAATTATACTATTATTTTATTATTGGTTAGTGAGCAAAGTCAGGACGTAAAAGTTAACACTCTCTACTCAAGAAACCCTAATTGGGGTGTTATATAATGTGGCATTGTAGGTAAAAAATACAACTGTAAGTCACCGAGTTCATTGTTACTTAGGACTTGGAAGTAAATTAAACAAACGACCTTGTACTCTGCTTCTTGGCCCCCATTTTCATCGTTCATGCATCTTTTAGACGTTATGCCCTTGGACATCAATTTGCCTTATCTATAAGATATGCCCTAATAAAGATCTATTTAGACCGCACTTCCTATAATTTAGAAAATGCACAAAAATACTGATAACGGAATAACTGTGACAAGCGATGGTGTTTGGTTGGAAACTCTAGATGTGTGAAGGTTGAAAGTATATAATGGCGATAACTTACCTCTCCTTTAAGGCACATGCAGAGATTGTAGAAGAAAATGAACAAGTACGTCCAGTCGCCAAAATAGTATGAATTTATATTTGAAGTGAGTGTTCGAATGGATTCTTTTTGATTATAGTCATCTTCCATAAAACCGATGTACATCAGAGCAGTATCCTGAGTTTGGGCTCCTGGGCCACAGTACTGCCTTTTCATTGAAACAATCACCGGTTACTTTAATTCATTCGGAAATTGAAAATGTTATAAATTAATTGCTATCATGCAAATTTAACGCGTTGGATTTTGCTACGCATATCTAGATATTATATCAATGAGGAATGTCTTAACCGTTTTCCAAAAAAAGAATTTGATAAATATTCTGTCCAAATGAAAAACTACTTAGAACTAACAATCATTACTGTACTTTAAAAAACTTTTCAGTATTGTGATGCAGCTCAAATGAAAATATCCAGTTAATTTGCAATATTATCATTAGTTTTCTCATCGCTAATTTCGACGGAAAAACTATTCGCCCAAATGTTATCCATAGAGTGAATTATTGGGGATAATTTTTTTTTTAATGGCTTGTCCATATCATAAATAACATATACCCCAGTAGTTTAATATTCATTTCGATACATGGCTAGAGCCGAGTACAGTTTAAAGGTAATTTATAAATGTAAGGTTTACAAAAACTTAGACATCGATAGTGCAGGTTTTTTAACCATTAAACTGTTTATTTTCTTTCTTCTTCTGAAGGTAGAAAGTGTAGTCATTTTACTAGACTTTAGATGTTGACGTAATCTCTACCTCGAGAGGAAGGGGATTTGATTTATTGACATTTATTTCCAATTCGATTCGTGTTAATTATTATTTGTAAGCAAAGTCCATGGAGGAACTTTCCGATACTTAAATTTGTTAAAATTCAGCTAGAGATGATCTGATATATTCCATAGCGTTTCTTGCATTCAGACTCTTTTTAAATTTAGCATTGCACATTTTGACTTTGAATGACCAATACTTTCAGAGCGATTTTTTTCAAAGTTCTATCTTCTAGTTTCTGAAAGACTATTCCGTTCATAAAGCTACAAAGTGCCATGAACAAAATGATTTTAATGTTATGAGATTGAATATAAAAAGTGGTCCTAAGAATAGCTGCGGAAATAAGCACAAGTTATTACCTTAAAATCAAATTCTTTGAAAGATCACTTAAGTTCAATCTAATTTATTTTTCTCCTCATAATAAAATGTTCACCTTTTGCAGTACAAGAGAAACAAACATTCTACAATTTAATTGATACTAAAAGAGAAAATTCCTAAACCACGACTAACAAAACAATACTTACTTCCAGTTTGTTGGTATGTAGTATTCCTCTCTCAGATACAATGGAACTTCGTAATTAGCTCCATCCACCAAGTACCACGCCTTCCACCATTTGTCTTTGAAAGTATCCCACTCATCCAAGTAGTAGATTCGTATCCAAGTATACCCCATCGGAATATTAAATTTGATTCTTGAGCTAAACCACCACGGACTGTAATAAAAGTAATCTACTGTTTTCTCCGTTTTAGATGTTATTTCAGTTATCAGCACGGCAAAAAAAAATGTTAGTAAACAGTAAAGAAGTATTGGCTTCATTTCTATCCGAAATACGCGGTAATGACGTTTCGTAATATGAAAATTATTGATAAGAATTAAAGGAATTAGCATTTATCTAATTACGCGAAGAAACAGGTGTTTGACCTGTGCGAAATAAGTTATTAATATTTATTCCCTAAATAAAATCCAATTTAGAGATCTTGTAAATTTATTTAAAATGTTCACGTTGTAGTTATTTAACTCTTATAACATAGTGTTTCCCAAAATATTTAATTAATTTAAAATAGATTGTTAATGATATTCAGTTATCAATCTCCTAATAAGGAGCACTATTTTATTCATCCGATATAACTAATTTAAGCTCTTCCAGCATTTGCTTATCTTATTTCGGCCATTGGTCCAGGTGATTTTACAAAAGAAAGGTGATACTGAGTTCTGATGAATATATTTAACACAGTTGATCTCATACAAATCTCTTTCATATAAAAAGTCGCTGAGAAATCCAACAGCATTATTATGTATGTAAACACTTCCTGACTAAAAATTTTACAGGAATATTTGAATGATGTTCAGATAAACTCTTTGGGCAAGTAGGCCATAGGTCCCCACTTCATCATCGGCTCTATGTCTTCCATAAGGTTGCAAAATCAGTACCTAGTGGGCATTGATTTAACATAAATAAAGTTGTGGTATTTTGCACAATTCGTGATTGTTAAGAACAAGTCTTTTTTACTAAATATATTGAATAGTAGTGAACGGCTGAGAGAACGTCTAAGCTGGACTTGGCCTGTTATTATTAAGATATATCGCATCGTTAATAATGCGTAAAACTTTTAAAGCCATGGTAACCTTACCTATCATAACCTAAACTCCTCAGCCCCTGCTCGTTAACCTATGTTTATTTCATCCTGACTTCCTTGCATTTTATCTTATCGTCATTACGCTAACTCGTCTATCGTGAACTCGACTGTTCTGTTACATCAATTCCCTGAATACTTAATGACCGATTTAGATATGTTTATGTAAATTCCACCTCTGTCATCCTCAATTATCATATGGGTTTCATAATTAGTTTTTTCATGACTGACATCTGGTTTCTGTTTTTACTGCTTCTACTACTACTTGTCACTACGGCAGGTGGGGAATCACTTTTTAAGGTTTAAAATAATCAAATTTCTGCAAGCTTATTAACATGCTGGAGCATAGTATGCATTGCACCAGTTGCAAATCTCACCTTATTTAAATTTAATGTTCTATAAGTCTCTAAAGATAGGAGTGGCACTATTACCCAATCTTGAAAACTTTGCCGATTCGCGGGGGATTACGAAGTGTAAATTTCACCAAATCGCCCCCACGGCCAAGCTCTGAATGAATAAGCTACCCATAAAACCGTGAAGCTTTAAGATAATGAGGCAGAAATCGCAACTGACTTAATAATGAAATTTTGGCTTCGAGATCAAAATATCTAAACTGATGAATGTATTATTGAAAGCTAAGTATTTGTTCCTCCCATTGTATCATTTATAAAACACCTTTTGTTCAAACGAACAAATATAAATAATAAATGTGGGAAGTCGGGCTGATCGATCAATCACATGACAGAACTTGGGACTTAAATAGACCATTATAGGCAGTATAGGCTGAATGAAAAATACAGTCTATCTCATTTCACGATCACTTTAACGATTTAAAGCACTCATCTTAACGGTATTATCGAAAAAATCTTATTAACTAACACTCTATTAAGTTGAAAGTATTACGTTCTAGTTTGCAATTTAACTTATTATGTTAAAGTACTTTTGAACTAAAGAAGGGCAATTGTTGAAGCTGCAATTGGTTATAAACACGTGTTTACCTCAAATGACCTTGTTTCCGCCAACCAGATAAAACAGATGGTAAACAGACGGGTCATCTGCACGCCGGAAAATCACTCACTGTCAAATACACTTTCTTTTCACTTCATTAACGTCGTGACGAATGGAGCCATTTATAGGCTGTTGGAAATACCAAACGCACGAGAATTTCGATAAATTTCTCAACTGTGTCGGTGTGCCGTATCTGATTTCGAAAATCGCAGTTAGAATGCCTGCATCACTGTCTTTCGCAAGGACTGAGAATCCAGATGAATACAGGACTGAACTCTCGACGATTACTAAAACGACGGGCGGAATTTTCAAAGTTGGAGAAGGATTCCAAGAATCTACTATGAGAGGTGGATTCATGGACGTAAGTATAAGTAACTATCTTACACATTTTTTAAGTTATATACCTAGTTATTTTATCATTTAAATTTACCTTTCCAATTTGTGAAAGAAATTCTTGCCTCTTCATATGAACAATAAGGTGTACTCATGTCAGTTCATGTTCTTAATGAATTAATAACTATGATCTCTATTAGGTGGTTTGATCGGAACTGTTGGAGTTAAGATAGCAACTAACAGCTCACAGCTAACAAATAATAACAGCAATAGCGGTCACTAATTCATAGCCGTTTGAGTAATAGTTAAAAATACTTGTAAAGCAGTGCACCAAGAGTTGATTAGGCCAAAAATGTACTCAGGGAAATCATAACGAGTCTTGATTCAAGTGACAGGGAGAGAGATAGAGAGGGGAGCGTGCTAAGGAAGAGAGGAGATGAATAGGAAGCGTAGGAGCCGGTATCTGACAGGCGTACGTTGTTCTTTTGTGGATAGCAAGGGTAGCTTTATACGAGTCACTTGGATAAGACTGCGCGAGAGCATGAGCGCAGATATGCTTTTTATTTGAAATGAGGCCGTTATAGAAGAGGGGAGGAGGAATTGATGGGCGCGTTTAGACATGGTAGATAGGGATTATGCGTCATTGGGACATAAAAGACGTCATTCCAACTTCGTGGGCGAAAAACGGAGGTATTGGCGTGGAGGATGGGAATTAAAGGTAATTCTGGAAATGCATAAAGTGTTATCCTTCAGAACCATCCGCCTTTGGTACGTATTTATGGAATATGGTTAGGTTTTCAAATTACGAGAATTCTCGTTTTACCCGCACTGATATAAAAGAAGGCCAGTACGACTTTTCACCAAAACATGCATTGGAGAATCGTCCTTTACAAGGGTAGTTTCAAACTCAGTTAAATGTACAGCTTACAGAGAGAGTGGCAGGGTTTATTTATAAGGGAATTGTATCAAATAAGGACTAACTATTGAATTTATCTTATCGCAAGGCAAAGTAATTGAAACTTTGTTGATAAGGTTTGTCTTAGCTCTAAGAAATGTCAAAGTTATAAGATTCCTATATTTTTGTGTTAGACTACACAGATGATAATCTTATTTTAATGAATTTTTGTGTGGTGTGTTAATTCGCCTCTGTTTAAAGTCGAAGATATGGCTTGAGGATGGCGTTATGAAGCAGGAACAAAATACGGACAAGGGTCTGATCCGAACAACTCGAAAAATTGAAGGAGACACAATGTTTGTGGTAAGGTTTGATAAAATTTGTCATTTGTTTATTTATATTTGATCAAATCTGTCATTTTCTATAAACTTTCATATAATGATCGCTCTTCAGGATAGAGTTGTTCAAATTTTATGATTTTTTACATTTATAACAAGAAATTAGCATGCAAAATCTACTATTCTTTGCATACTATTCCACTTAAACTGAAGCAAACATTTTGTGTCCAGAATTTGAATAAAGCGATCTGTTGAATTTAGTTTTACCTTTGTTGTTAGACTTATTAGGTTCTTTATCTCTATTTTAAAAATATTAGCGTACTCGATTTTAAAATGTAAAATACTATGCCATTTGTAAGTAGTGTTGGCTAAATAAACCTTTTTTTAGGTCACAACATATAGATTCTACAAGCAAATGTGAAAAGTTATAGTCTTTAAGATGTATGACAGATGAAAATAGGAACCAAGACATTAAGAGTGAAAATGAAGAGGGAGTGGCCATTTTGTCCATGACCTCAAATCTCCACCTCGAGCGATAGTTACGAAGATGACTCAATGGCCTGATCTAGCCAATGGCCACACTGAGCCCCCAGTTCTGCTCCCCCATATGTCCACTCTGCATCTATCTATCTTTTTGGCTAGATATGCTGTGGGCATATCTCTAACGCGCTGTATGTCTTACAGTACATAGCATTCCGAATTCCCATTATTTGAATTCTAGAGACTTTAGCCACGTAGCACGATCAATCCTAGTCTAACTTGCTTACCTTCCTAGTTGTCGCACAATTGTTTGCAACCCAGACGAATTCAAATTTCTTGTGACAACCACTGGAATATCTATTGCTCAACCTAAGATGAGTTCTACTGATCAGTTCAGGAATTAACTGTACTCGTTTAGACAAATAAGTACTGTTTTTAAGGTATCCAATAAAAATTGGCAATAAATGTATCATACATATCACATTCTTTGCCCAGTTTTCCTTAAAAGTTGGTTCAGATAAAATCATTTAAAAGTTCACGTTTGAGGCTTCTGATTGGATGAGCAACCTAAAATTGGATCACCGGCGTTATAATTAACGAGTCCATTCAGAGTCGACCTATATTTCCCTCGTCTTTGTTCCTGCATCTGAGATGGGTTAAATTGATATTCATAGGATTAGATTTAGCATAATCGTATATGTTGCTTTCTGTATTCACATATGCAAGTAAATCAATCTGAGATCTTGCAGTACGATCGTTTTTTTGTTCTGCAGACTTACAATGTGGGCAATATCGATTCTTCGCAAACTTACGTAAAGACCTCATAGAGAATGACGATAGCCAATGCCCCAAATATCTGAATTTTTGATAGAGAATTGTATCAAATGTAATTTTAACAATTAACACCTTTTGATCTTTGATGATATTTAATTTTTTCGTGAATGTCCGGTTATTTTAGACCAATTTTGGTTATATACTTTTGAATTTCCATCATAAATGGGTCTCGTCCACGTTATTTTTATTGTAAGGTAATTTCCCAGCCAGTCTGGTTAAATATAAAAATAGTGCAGTACCTATACGCAGGCCTCCCATCCAACTCGATTAGCAGTGAGTAAATGTAGTAAAATTTTCGATTTAACATTTCCATTTAAATCTTCTAAATAATTCCTTCCGTGAATTGGTCTGAACTTACTATTAGAGTTGTCGTGTCCCTAAGATCAGCGATCAAGTAATCTGAGCTACACCAATCGAGGACACTTAACGCTGTCACAATGGCTAAATATCCCAAAACAAAGCAATATTTATTTATTTGGTTACTAAAATATATCGTCTCTGGCCTTAAGGAATTATGGTCAATAACGGAAATGATAGCTTCTAAGACGAGCAAACAAATGGATGGTAAAGTCTTATATAGTATTAACTAGATACTCTTAGCTGTAACGTAATAGGAAAAGTGTACAAGACTCAGAGAAATCACGTCTTCACTAAATTGCATTTCAGTATGTAAAGGAAAGTTACATCCTTCGGGAACAGAAGCGAATTTTAGAGAGGGGGAAGCCGGATGTCTAGATATTCAGTATCCAATTTTCTAGACATTACAACAGCTATAAGAAAAAATATGATGGCTTTAGGGGATGAGGTCGTTACAATCTACTCTTATCTGTAGGGTACCGTAACCGACTCTAATAAAGGAGAATTTAAAAAAGCAGGAATTGAAAGGCGGTATATGAAGAATCTTACATATAAGAACTGTTTTGAGGAAAATATTATTTTTTTATATGTAACGGAGACTATGTAACTTATTACGTTATCAATAGATATATAAAACAGTCACGAATGTAGCAATTACACTCAAAAGATGGGATTCAACAACTTTATCATAATAATATCAGTTCAAACAAGTATATGTAATAACTATGTTAAGGTGCAGAAACAATCGTACGTCTCCTCTTGACTGGCCGTTACAACTGATATGAACCACCATACAATCTAATCTACAAGTAAAAGTCTAGGACAATTGCGTATTTGATTTATACTTTGAAATGTATAATGAAATCAGGCTACAATTCATCACCCGATACCGGTTGTAACAGTTAATACGATATGGATAGATAGGCAATGGATAAGCATTTTATCAAACAAAATCAACGAATATTCTGGAACGTAGTAATATTTACCTGTTGGTCAGTAAATGCTCAAAAAGAATATCCATCTATTTTGAGCTTCATTATGTTAAAACATCATGGCAATTTCCAATTAATAACTCTCAGAGCCTTAGTTAGTGCGAGAGTAATATTCTGTAATGATGTTGAGGGTCTATCGAGGCCGCATCGATCGAATAGATGGAATAAGTCAAGTCACCCATATCGTCAGATCAGTTTGGGAGTGGCAGGCAAGCCACCTCCAATTTATTGATAAGTAAAATAGGTTTATTTATAAAACATTTCTTCGACGTCAGTCATGTCTCGTTGTCGGAATCTCGGCTTGATGACAAACACCCGTTTAAGTGTCTGTGTGCAAACACGCTAACACACAGGAGGACCGCCTGTGAACACTGTAGTGGAGATCTTATCGCCAGTCAATCATTTCTGATCACTAGGTGATGACAGACATCTGCTGGTCATAGCATCTACCATCGAAATATAAGACATTCATCAAGGAGATTCGACACAAATCTTTTGGCCGGTCATGGCGTTATCCAGTATCTGATATTTGTTTTGCACACGTTTAGGTCTCTTAAATTGAAAAACAAACGAGAGTTGTTTGACAAAAACATTATTTTCACATATTTGGCACACTAAAGGTCAAAAGACCTTAGACATCTCGAACTCAATCGCAATACTATGATTTATCCTAAAATTTTAATCCCGAAGCATTGGAACATGACACAGTGAACTATGCGCCAATCGCAATAGGATAACCAAGTGAAATAAGAACTCAAGTTAATTAAAACTCCTCAACTCTGTTAACATTATTTGGTTTATTTTACTGTTCCGGTGCTTAGATTATTTATTATGGGTTATATTTTTTTCGGTTTGCCATGGTTTATGCTCTATTATAAAATTTAATTGTCGTTCCGATAAGTGAATGATCATGAGGTAAAAACTTTTTCAGATACATAAATTTTAGGATTGAAACTTGTATGTAATTTATCAAAAAGTATTAACAGTGTCTCATCTTGTAGAAATGAGACAGTGCATAGTCAGTCAGAACCCTGGAGTCTAAACTAGGAACCATCAGTCCAGATATCAAGCTTGGATATTATTTTCCCCACTCCCAATATTACTTCTATAAATAAAAATGTAATTTCTTTCTTTATTTCCCCGCTGATGAAAGGCACTTGATAATTATGCTTATTTTTTTTAGCCAATGCCGAGTGAGATAAAATTCCGAAAAATACACGTGTGTTTCTACAACGTGTCTTATGCTCTGCCTCCGCGTTAAGTTGCTATATTACCGAGTTTTCTAGATTGTTGGCTCTGCAAGATTACTACCAGAACTTCTAGTTTATTATGTTATAAAATTAAGTAACTGATGTTAAAAGGCATTTTTTAACTGCTTCAAAGTACACATTTAGCAACTTATTGAAAATTATCATAGATGTTCTTATCAAAATATATATTCGACGGTGGTGGATGAAATAAGTTAAAAGCCATTCAATTTAAGATTTATTTTAAGGTGAAAATAGAGGAATCATGCGTACTTTCGGATTATATATGTATACATGGATGATTGCTTACTAAAGTCGGTCATTCTTTTATTTATATAATGCCCGAGTAGTAAATTTACGAGAAAACATTCAGTTTAGTGTTATTTATCCCATTATTTGTATAAATTTAAATTTAAAAAGGCAAAATTATTCAATGAGTCTTGTAACAGGGATCTTTGACATCTGAAGGTTTACTTTTAACTTTTCAAAATACGTTAACCCAATATCGTATGATCTGGTTCACAATACAAGTAAACCAATTACCGCCACCACTCTCTGACTGTCATCATGGGCGCTGTTCACACCGTTGGGCCAAATAAAGCACTTGTTATTTCTGGTGAGATATATTTTGTTTGTATTAAACGTGTGGTTTTCAGGTGGTTGCTTTGGTGGTCGCAGAGTTAGAACTGTAATTGGTGGTTGGGGATGGGCATGGTGTTGCCTATCTAACGTTCAGAAGTACTTAGTTGATTTTTTTTGCTAAATACCTTAATTTAGAATCTCACTTGAGGTAATGACTCTCAATCCAACCTGTAAACGTGTTGAAACTATTGAGGGAGTTCCTCTTACTGTCACTGGTGTCGCTCAAGTGAAAGTGCTCTCCGATGAACAAATTCTAGCCCTGGCATGTGAGCAGTTCCTAGATCTAGATATTGATCGTATTCAAAATACTATTCTACAAACTTTGGAGGGCCATCTTCGTGCTATTCTCGGCACCTTAACTGTTGAAGCTATATATAAAGTAAGTCTCGATCATATGTGTTTCTCACTGTTATTGTTAAACTAAATTTAGGATCGAGATCAGTTCGCGGCTCTTGTTAGAGAGGTAGCAGCCCCCGATGTTGGTAGAATGGGCATTGAAATTCTCAGTTTTACCATTAAAGACGTCTTTGACGATGTTGATTATCTCAACTCCCTCGGTCGACCTCAGATTGCGAAAGTTAAACGTGATGCAAACATCGGTGTAGCCGAGGCGGAAAGAGACGCCGGAATTATTGTAAGTACATATGCTTTATACAAACTAGGCTCTTCTTATTATTCACAGTTTATTATTTTTTACCCTTGGGTGTTCTTTTATCTGACATTAGTTTTTCATTTACATATTTGTAATATAAATTTCAAAATAAATGCTTTATTACTTATTTTGATGTCTGTTTCCGTGTATAGTAGCCCCAATACTGTTATGTGAATCGGTTTGCATTATTCAGTCATACTCAATCCTTTGTTGCTTTGTTGCTAATACTACTCGGATCACCTCTTATTATTTTTCTGTTATAAGTTTGTAATTAAATGTAATTTGTAATTAATACTTATTACTTCTCTATTGGGATGTGAAATGGATCCGAATAGATACATAATATAATTTGATAATGGATATTTATACTGACAAGTTGTTCCATATGATTAACGACTGATAAGCCACTATCTATCCTTCATCTACTATGTACACACTGTACTGAAAGTGCTTACATTCCTCATTATTGATGGAAGTGACAAAAGGTTATGGTGGTTACTTCTGAGGCAAAGCATTCAAGATAATTTGGCTTTTATTATGGGGGCTTTTAATTGAGTATAACTTGTACACATCAAATGAAATTGAGAACGTAGGGGGCTACCTAATTACTGTATAACTGCTTAAAACGGTCTCTTTCCCTAGAATATTGGGTTTCGAAAGTTATTACTCTAGGTGATTGTCGTATTTTCATATGATGTATAGTGAATAGATTAGTTATCCCATTCGAAATAAAATTTCTTGCAAGATGCAGTTTTAATCTATATGCAAAATAAGCTCCTGAGTTGTTTATCATATCTCGGAAAGTTTTTTTATCAAATTCGATTATCACCACATTGACCAGCATTACCTCGGAATGATCACCAGTTACTAGGTTTTCTTATAGGTTTTGAATCGATTTCGGCTAACGACCTAGTCGTGTAAATTTATGTAAACCCAATTCACTGGAGTACTGGATCTTTATTTAGAAAAAAATTAGTATACCTTATTGATCACCGTTAATTACTGAGTAATAGAATTTGAATCGGTTCTACCTGTAAATTGTATATTAACTGAGAATGACCGCAACAGCTATTATATACTCATGAATGGGATTTCTTATAAAGACTTTTCTACATTGTCGTAATACTAGAAAGCCTTGTTTCTGCCACTATTATCTATCTGCCCACCAGACATCGTTAGAGTAGAAGTAAGACAGAGCTGCAGTTATTACAGGACGCTTTATTAACTAAATAAGGCCTACGTATAAATGAATACAATTTGTCTTCGTGCCACCGATGTTTGGAGATCAAAGCACCAATAACGGTTTATGTCCCGAATAACTGTCAAGATGTCAGCAATGGCTTGTGTCCACTTGGATGATGAGCTACTTTAGCGACAACCTGCGGGAATTTCCCATTCGGAGACAAAACATTAATACCGCAGTTTTAAGCTTCATTTTGTCGACTTCCTATCAGGATTCAATCCTATTCTGTTCAATTTCACTATGATAAAGATGGTCTCCCTTGTAGAAGAATATTAATTAGTGAGTCTTTGAATTCGAACTTTTTCTACCTCTTTACCGTTATCGAAGTCACGATGATTTCAATTTCATGTAAACTAATTACGTATGGGGAACATATGTTAATACACGTCTATCTGTTTTGCCTAGGAAGCGGAATGTGAAAAGGTGCGAATGGAGGTGCGATGCAAAGTGGACGAATCAATCGCTGATCACCAGCGTGAATTCGAAGTCCAGAAGGCCTCTTTCGACATGGAAGTTAACAAGGCTCAAGCTGAAGCCGAATTAGCTGACGATCTACAGGTTAGCAGTGACCTATTAATGGAAGGTTGCCTGTTATTTCTTCATTCTAGTGTATGGACAAGTTGAGTCTATTCTGTCGTTTATTTGAACAGGCAATTTATCCTACCAGAGAGAATGAGAAAATCGGGTTAACATGGCATGCGTTGGGTGTCTTCAGGTCAAGCCCGCCCAATAGTGCGTCTACAATACCAGCTGACAATAGAAATGTCTCTTTAAGTTTGTCGTCGCTGTCATTTGATGACCTTAAGATTCTATTTTAGGATGCTAGCGTGGAGAGGTAAAAAATCGATGAAAGTAAAATGATTTCCAGCAATAGTGATATTCTTCATCCTACTTATTCTACCATGAGTCCATTAAAATCTAATTCATTTCTATCTAGTTAGAATTGGGTTGTATAGGTCTATAACTCAGCATGTCAGTTATAGTTTGAAGTGTCTGCCTAGGAATACTTAGACTTGATCAAAACGGTAAACGGTAAAACACTTGTGAAGCTAAGATCCGAAGATGCAATTCCATTCTTCTTAATGTTCCTATACAAAGTAAAAGAATTATTACTTTTAAATAATAGCAAAGTGTCTAAACACAATGAACACTAAGGTAGGTCATATTAGATTGTGGAACCTGAGAAAATATGCTGAGAAAAATGGAATTTTCTTCCTCTAAGTTCTAGTAGCCTACTTTTACCTAGAAGTTTGAGTTTATTTCTGTAAGACGTTCGGGATTCACATTCTGGTTTTCTCAGTATAGATACAAATTAAGTAGATCATTTGTGTGGTCGTGAATACAGGTGGTTTAACAATAGGCTAAAAATTCCTTTTAAAAATACTGCTTAACCCGATGAGTTTAAGAGTTGTACGCCTCCATTAAGCTATTCTTAACCCCTTTGAAAGATAAATTAAGTGAAAACTTCGGCAAAATTCATATGTACCCATGAGGTATTCCAGGAGTTGTTAGATTTTGTGCAAGCTATTTCCACACATTTTTTAATCTGTCAAATGTACATGCTTCCACAGTCGGTGAATTTGATCAAAACTTCCCAAGATCACTAGGAGATGGGCTCACAGGTCCTTTTACGAGAATCACACATTCTCGAGTCAGTTGGTCAGTCACCCGCACCACTGGATGTGCATCATTGAGCATTGGCTGATGTACACGTTAATCACTGAGTTGGATTCACTTCGAAACAGATCGATATTGAAAGGGAGACTTTCGTTTGAATTACTTGGGGCTAATGCGGAAATTACAATTTAAAATCTCCTTTCTTTAATATTTTCTCCACATTTCTATATTCATTTTGTGTTGGTACATGCTCACACATGCTGACCTTTCAAATTGCACTAAGTAGATAAAACTGTAATCCTTATTGTTTTCACCTGAATTGAATTCATTTTGTAGAATGGTAGGGTATTTCACGGGTCACTAGTGTAAGAGACTGTATTCTGGTTCTAGCCTCCCACATCTTTCATCACTAGATGGAAGGTAGAAGGTTACTGTAACACTTTACGCCAACGTAAATTAATATCATTTTTATATTGAAATTGAGTCACGTGTTCTCTCCATTTTAGTCCGCTAAAGAAAGACAGTTGATCAAGGATGAGGAGGTGAAGGTTGAGATTGTAGAGAAGACCAAGAGAATTGAGATTGAAGAACAGGAAGTGAAGCGCAATGAGAAGGTTCTTGAAGCTACCGTCCATGAACCAGCTCTGGCTGAAGCCTTCCGTATTGAACAGATCGTTCAAGGTGAAAAGTAAGATGATTTTACTATTTGCATGTTTAGGTTGTACTTTCATTCATTTTTAAGCTGGATCGCAAGTGCCTATGTATAATTTGCCGGTGCGCCTTTTTATACTGAATTATTTTACATTTTTTCTCGCCTTTTATGACGCATCAAATTTTTTTAGGTACAAGAAAATGGTAATAGCAAAGGCCACATCGGAAGGCGTGCGCAGTATTGGATCAGCCCGTGCGGAAGTAGCCCAGGCAGCAGGTGCAGCCGAGGCAGAAGGCCTATTGGCTCGCGCTGAAGCATTTGCTAAATTCACTGAGGCAGCCAAACTCCGTCTGATGCTCGATATGCTGCCAGCACTTGCGGCAGAAGTCTGCGCACCACTTGCCAAGACCACTGAAATTGTCATGATTGGAGAGGGGTCTGGAGATGCCTCAAAATCTACTTCAATGGCAACTATCAATGGGCTGGGAAAGGACTTTATGAGACTTTCGGCTACTGTACCCCCGAGTATTAGAGCTATTACTGGTGTGGATCTTAGCAAGGTATGGTTTAAAACTGTTTCTTTTCTGTTTAATTAGACATGAGGTTACTTGTAACAGTTTTCACAGCTGCCCACAGTTGTTAAAGCCAAAAGCTGAAGCCCCTTTTAAAGCTGCTAAACCACCAGCATCAATTACCCAAAGGCAATGACATTTATTCAATGGCGGTGACTAACTGAGCAACACAGACGTCCTGTATTGAATCTCAAATAAAAACTAAGACAGAAAAATGCAAAAGAGCGTTTGTCATTTTGTGCGCCTTTTTTCTAAAGAACAATAACAATTTAAAGGTTATGCCGCTGAAGAAGTTTTAACCCCGTAAAATCGCCATAAAATGTAGGAAAGTTACTTTGCTAACTGCTTCCCTTATGACTTTAAACGGTCTTTGCCAATAAATGGGATGGAGAAAGACAATTTCGGAATTGAATTGCCCTAATAATGTCATCGAGAGGCAATTGTTACGTTATTGGGATATCACCCAGTTTGCCCTCTGAATTAAGTCTAGATGTAACTAAAGTCCATTCGTTTGTACATGTGAGAAGTATTTGCTATCTGATTCCTGTACTTATACTTACAAAATAGGCTTGAATGCAATGCTATCTGTTTCTTTATCGCTGTATTAAATAATATCCTAATATAGCCATTTTAACGGTTGTGGGGTTTATTCGTGCTTAGTGGATATTATTCCTAATTTCAATAGGGGGTCAGTAATACTAAATACTCTGTACTATATGATTGATTCACCCAGCAGTACCTTAGAACCTTTGATATAACGTGGAGAAAAGCTATGTCGACCCATCCGCATGTTGAAGGGATTAGCTAAGTCAGTTGCATGAATTGAGCAAATGTAACGAGAATCACCGTATTAATTGACAAAACTGCTGCATCCACTTAATGATACCTGAAATAATCAATCATTACAGTAACAGTGATCTAGGGCTCACGGATTAGATACATGGGACTGGGTCAGCAATGGTTGAAAGATAGGTGGTAAGAAATGAGTTTCTGATTTTAGAGAAATAGAGGGCTCTTGTAACCATTTCCATGTGCTGGAGGAATAAGTTAAACCACTTGTGTAGGTAGAACAATACGGAAATGACAGAAAGGCCATTCACAAAGTTTGGGAATTATGGCGTTTGTTCATGGGGCGCTGTCACTTCACATTGCTGAGCTTGGAATCTCCAAATTGTCGGAATTGCCTCTTCTATCTATCTTTATAACAGGCTTTAGGTCAATATTACCTCCTTACACGTTGCAATTCCAAATTTATTCTTTTGTTGCAGGTTATGGGTACACTACCAGGTGCTTCTGTATCATCTTAAATTTCCGATTCAAATGAGCTTGTTCTACTTGATATCTGCACGAATTCTTCCATTCCATTTTTCGCGTGCGTATGTATCGTCGACAATCGCTTTCTCTCTGAATTATTTTAATCGTTCTTTTTTGTTCACTTTATTATTCCAATTGAATTGTGCAAATTTTGGCGTCAACATAATTTATCTTTGAAAAAATGCTGCTTATTGTTTAGAAGCGACAACTTAGAAGTCACTGGCGTATAGGTTAGAGGAACTTGCTTAGGTATTTCATTTCGCCGGTGGTGCAGTTGTCAACATGCACGCTTTCTAAACCAGAGTTCACTTGATCAATGGCCATCGGTGCAAACCCAGTAACGGGAGTGATCAACTGCACTGGTTAGTTCACTTGTCAACAAGATAGACAGTAGTAGCCGAGTTTTTCAGAATACCCTCCCTCTATCCAAGTCAAATACTGTGAATACCTTTCAGAAACGGTATGAGAGGTTTATTTCTAAGCTATCGTTCTCCTAGCTTATTCAAAACACAAGATAGAAGGGTGACAGAGAATATGATGCGGATGTATTTTTTGGGAGAGTCTAGCATAAACATAAGGATGAATCATGGGTTGAATAGTGAGCAGCTCATTCGATGAGAATTCGAAAGGTAGATCGATTCGGTAAAAAAATTGAATGAATAGTTAAAAATGGATATGACTCGAGGTAGTTGCAGTTTCATTTTTTGTACTTCATATTGATGTTCTTCCTACTATCAAAACAGTGTCTTATAAATATAATTTCGTAATACTGGAATTTTAGTTGGTTTTTTTTAAAGATCGTATCTGATTTGAATAGAAGGCACATTGGTGGTGATATAGTATTTGCTGAGGGGAATAAAACGTAAAATGTGACATTTCAGTCTTAAAATTGAGATTATACATAACTTTAGTTGTGGTTAGGACCTCTTTGTCCTTAAAACCTTAATTGGGGTTTTTGAGTGTTTGATTGGAGATTAATTTTCAAGACAAGCGAGTGAAGATTGTAGAGTGGAGTTTTGCATCTCCTTAATCTCGTGGTTCAAAATTGGGTTCATAATCGTTTTATTCCAATAGAAAGTACACACCCCAATTGATCAATTTTAAAGGATTTAGAGTTACATAGTCGTCAGTTGGTATAAGCTAGTGAGATTATTTTCTTCTATTAGACAAGATAGCGCCATGATACTAGTTTACATGATTTTAACATTAAATAAAATTCACCAGATTTCATCTGAAGTACGAAACTAGTCATCTAGGAACAGGGACAGGAGGGAACCATACCAAATATGGGAGAAGGTGCGAATGGGTACCCAGTCTAAATCAAATGGACTTCAGAGAGTTAAGATTTTTCATACGTTAAGGTTGCTGCCAAACCAAAACACCTACATATATCTTCACATGACATATTCCGAGCCTGGACTCCCACTCTAACACTTGTAGCTGACACCTACAACAAACTGAAATGTGCTCAGTCGTGTTTTTTCATCAAAAACCTGGTTTAGGTGGTGTATTCATATGTTCGAAATAATAGTAAGAAACTGTAAATCTTCGCTCTTAAAAGCCAACACCTATAATTTTTACCCACTAGCCCTTAAAGTTAAGCTCCAATCGAATGCTCTCAATAATTTCTAAGTGGAGCTATGCAGATATCTGATTTTCAGGACTGAAGTCCCGCAATTTGTCCGCAATAGATATCACGAAGAAGGTTGTTCGTTTATATGGACCAAATATTTTTTGCAATGCTGGGCTTAGTTGTCACTTATATATCCCAAGCTACTCAATGGGGTAAAATATGGTTACCATAAATAACCATATGGCCATATTCAAGACTGCTTCTCTTATGAACGAATTTTAGAGACAAACAAACGGCTTAAAAGAGAGGATTTAAGCATCGGGAAATGTTACGAGCTACTAAAAGATAACTTCTGAGTGAAGAACTATCAATAAGTTGCACCTCTAAGTATATCTGTTAGAAAGTGTATTTGTTTATTCCATTTGTAGAATTCGTACCAATGCCATCTGAAAATCCTGGGAACGTACACAAGAGTGCATAAAACGCACCGAGACATCAGTCAACAGCCACCTCGTGAAAAACAGAGGATTTAATTGAAAATGAAACAATATTTAAAGGACAGAGAGGAGGGGGATCGAAGTTCATGTTGGTAGGGGGAAAGAAGTCAGAGGTATCTAGTGCTTTGTGACGACAATTGAGGCGTTGAGTAGGTTGGCATTCGCAAGAGTTACAGAATCGTCTTTGATCTCTGTACGCGGGAATGGGATGCTCAGGCTGAACGCTGCAAAGGCCAGCTCAGGTCTTTGGCTAGGGAAGACAAAAATAGGTAGGGAGTTAGTTAAAACGAGAGTTTACTATTAGAGTTTTCCTTAAAGGATTGTATCTTAAGATTGTATCCTCACGGTACCATGACAAATGAAGAGCTAGCTCAGTGGGTTATTCCAGAAAATCCCACGGTCAAGCTTCGATGAAGAATACTTCGTCTTTCCAGTTCTCTGACCATAATACCAACAAGAAATTTAGAGGTCTACACAAAGCCATGGCTAAACAAATCAATCAAGACGTTAAGGGAGGAAATAATGCTTTTGCATTACCGATGGTATCACTGTTCCCCAGGCGATCAAGAACTTGCAGTAACCAATTTCAGTTTGGTTTAAGTCTTATAAGAGACTATGATGGTTGAAACGCCACAGATCATAATGTCATTTTTAGCATTGACAGCAGATTAATAGCTAGTCTATTCCAAATCACATTAAAAAGTAGTATGTACTCTTTCAATCTATTTCCTTACACCTACAGCTATGTATCTGCATGTCCGAATAGTATAATGATTATTATCTTTATTAAGACATGGATATGGGTAGCTCTATTAGATGAATATAAAACGCATTCAATTTCACATAAAAAATAAGGGATACAAATGTAGACTTACTGAATGATAGCGGCGCGAAGATCTCGAACAGTGTGTTGATTATTCAACTTGACAACGACCCTGCAAAAAAGGACATTTTTATTGAGGGGCGAAATGTATCCAGATAATGCGGGTCAAAGCCAGATATCATCCTAGTCTAACTAGGTAATGAATTTGAATGTTGACAAGGCAACTCACCTAGATCCATCAGGCATGCGAACCTGCAGCTGGGTGGTGGGTTTTGACTCATCCACTTCAGGGGCAGGTGGCGGGGCTACAGACGAGGAGATGGGGGGTGAGGTATTAGTGACGACCTTGGGTGTCGGGTTGCCTAACACTCTACCGACACCAGAGAAAGGCTTCAACTTGGGCTGAGGTGCTTGGAAGGGCTCATTGTGATGATCCTCAAGCATCACATGCACCTCATGGCCTCGAGCTGCTGCTATTAGCTCCTGAAAAAATGTGAACAATTATCGGAATGCCTTAACCGTTGCCGTAAATAAGATTTGGAACCCACGCCGATATAGCGCAAAGAATAGCCTAACTAATCTACAATTACACAAATCGCCTAATCTATAGACGGCAGTGCTCAAGATACCGGCTATACTCATCAATCTAATCAAAGACATTGTAGTGCGAACAAGATGACTAATGGGTTTGCTCCGCCTCTCCAAATACGGTGCACTACTGACCCAAATGCACGCCATAATTGCAACTGATGATTTTGATTGGTCGCTCATCGATGAACAAAGGATGCACAACCACAACTCAGATTGCTCGCGTTCACTACTGACACCTTCCTCTTCACTCATAACTACCCCTTTTACCACCTCCTCCTTTCCCCTCTTATTCAATTCCAGTTAATACAAAGTCTCATTTAACTTTAATCCTCTGACCGGTGAAAGGCTGATGTGTTCTGTTGGGCTTCAGGAAGGTCGTTTTATATGAGGATTTCTAAACTTACCTTGGTCTCGATCCTAAAGTAAATTAACCATCGGGATTAGTGCTACTTTAGTATCTCCGTGATGATTTGTTCATGTGTTCACTATCAATCATCGACATTTGCTTCTTTTGCCACATTCAGCATATCTTCATTCTTGTTAAAGAACAAAGCGGTTTGGCTTACTTCGTTTGATGTTTATAACCACGTGTTTGTATGAGTCACAAGAACATAACACGTTTACATTCCGTATATAAAATACAAGCGATTGACCTATTCGTTTCCTAAAGAATAACAGATACGAATATACACAAATGCCTACTTTAATCAGAATGACTATATACTGAATATAACTTTGCGTGAACTCCTAAACGGATGCATTCTCTCCCTCTACGAACGTATAAAACAATTAAATTAAACTGACGATTACACTCTCCAAATTTTGAATAAATTAATCGAAATGTAATATAATTCCCATCTTGAGGAATTTCTGACGATATAACTCACAGTTTTATGAACAGCAAAGTTGTAAAATACATTCTTTTCACAAAATCCTCACGTTCTGGAAGTTATTTCTATGCCAATAATGCACAATTTTGCACCCATAAGAAAATCTGATAAACAAGTTGTGAAATGCAATATGCTTCTAGTATATACTAAATAGTTGATTTACAAGTGCACCCGACTAATACCTAAATTTTACGAATCCACTTATACAAGCATTACGTAAATCACGCAGCTAGACCACTTCGTTGGATTCTGCTAAGGAATAAGTGAGTCAGCGATTTGATCAGAAGAGCAAGCACTCAGCTGTGTGAAAACAAACTCACGGTAGGAATGCGACCCGCCTTAATCGCACTAATGAATTGGACCGATGAGGGATCAGTGTAAAGTCGAAGTGGTCCATCGTCCAAACTAAAGCCATTATTCCACATCTTGACGATTACAGACTTTTTTTCTCCACTCTCTTCATCATCACTGTTCTGACGGCACGATCCTAATTCAACGGCTCCGGATGAAGACGAGGGCTTTCCAGACCAGACCCGCACCGTTGGATCAGACAAGGTTGTACCCAATCTGAAAAGAGTAATAAACAAATAATGCGACACAATACTAAAAGCAAAGTTTCTTCAACTATAATCTAGATGCCCCGTTGACGTTACTAGGTTGAAATTGACTCAGATCCGAAGAGTCACTTGTGTAAGCCATAAAACACGATGGAAGTAGAACAACTTGGCTGGTCTTTACGGACGTATACGCCTACCCTCAGGCTACAAAGGTCCTGTCAAACTCGATTTCAGCATAAAAAGCGTAACAATAAAATATAAGTTCTAATAAAAAACCGACTATATTGTGTATCGACTGCTTACCGATATCCAGTGCCAGAAAATGACTGTGGTCCTTGTGTAGAAGTGAGATCATCAACCCGTGCTCTATCGAGAGTTTCTGCACCTCTTTCACGAGCAGCGCGGAAAATTGCCTGCACAAATGACTCCGGATTATCTATACGAGGTGGACCTAGCACCTAAGACAGAAAGGATAAGATAAGAAACGCAAGAAGATTCACTTGTTGGCCACCACCACCATGCTCTGCACCGCCAACGTAAAAAGCTTGACCCTCCTCGTCATCCGAACCGGAACCATGCTCACTAAAATATATGCCTTGCTTAAAGATGACTTTAAATGAAAAGTTACGCTCGTCCGCTGATAGAAGACATCGTAGCAATCGTGGGACCAGAGACAGTGGGCTTTTCTGGCTGAGAAGCGCCTGGTTCCGTTCTGGGAATATTTGATTCAGCAAAAGCACTAGTACTCGAGTCCGTAGTTCGTGCAACCGGAATTTCTACATCATCAGTTTCATTTAATATGCTTTCAACTGCAGCCTGAAAAAAACAAAGTTAATGAAGTCAAATAAAGAGGCAACATTAGAATTCATAGATATATATTAAAATTAAAAACAATATACCCACATTAAGATCCCAATTAAATGCCTCGAGATAAGATTTAGCGGTACTTTCATCGATATCGCAAATGCTCACAACTTGATTGACAAGAACCGTATGATCGTCTTGACTCATGATTATTAAACACGAACACAAATCACGCAAAAGTGAATCAAAGCCAATCAAAATACTCTTTTGAGATTAATCATATTAATAGGTATTTAAGAGAAATATTTTATACATAATGCATGAAAATATATTTCCTACTGTATTCAATCGTACTTAGTGCCATAATAAGGAATCAATTTTGGGATTCGGGTTATAAATATATATCTCATTTACAAAATAATCAAATATATCAATAATAAAGACATCGCATAATTTGCTCAAAGATATTCATTTGATAAAAAATGATCTCACAATGAATGAAAGAATGCTGATTTCATAACATGTGATAACGTGGAGATTTAGAAAACTTGGCATTATGTCCCACCTCTATATCTTGTCAGCAAATGCAGAACGCACTAATTATCCAGTAATAACCGTTATCAAAAACAAATGGTAAACAGCCATACGATAAAGGCAGAAAGAAGCAAGACGGTTGAGCATCTGAATATTTGAAATATATTTTTATTCATTAACCTAAATGATACGGTGTAAATAATTCAATTCATTATTGCAATTTTTAATGAACAATGACTGGATCTCCAAGTTTTAACAAGCAAATAAATATTACTAATTGAACGAAATAACGTTAATACTCTTTCAATTTATATATTAGTCCTAAAAGTTGTAGACCACTGATTATTACCACATTACTCTTCGCGATTTTAAAATTTCCAATAATAATCTTAACGTCAAAAGGGAAATCTTATCACTTGAGGGAGATTATCGAGGAAATGATCAAAGCTGTGAGGGTGATTTTTTAACTTGCTCTTGACTCTTTAACTTGTTCTTAATAAAGACCTATTTGAACAACACTTACTATGCAATACCTAATTCATAACTGAAATATCCCAGGCTTGGAATTGATATACCTTGCAAGTACAGCCCTTGAAACCGACTCAATATCTGCATTTTTTGCTGTTCCATGATTTTATTTGCTTTTTAACAATACCAAAATAAAAATGAGAATGAAAAGTAACGGAAGGCGATACTTAACAACATTATGAAGATTTCTATATAAGCAACATTATAATGAGCATCCAAAGATCGGTAAGTAGCAGCAAGTGGTCAGTTAGAAGTAAAATGGTGCATCAAGATCAACAACTTTACGTTCGCTGACGAATTCTCCGTAAGGTTCCTTCGTGCCTATAGGTAGAGTGGCCAGATAAAAAGGCGTGTCAATTCCTATTAAGAAAAAGAAAATACTATAAAAATACATTTACTTATGTGGAGACAAGATTAGCGCGTGTTTACAGTATTAGGCTGCAAACCTGATTTGGCTAAAATCTCATCCTAGAGCTGCAAAATCAACGACCTCAGTGTACTCCAAGTTAGAAATAGGAAGAGAGATTTAAAAAGTTAACCTTATAGATGCTAATGGGAGAGGGTTTACATAGCTTTAACAGGAAGCTCATTAACAGAAGGAGGGATACTTGTGCGTATTCACTTACCTAAATTTAAGATAGAATTATTATTATTCATGACAAAGCAAAAAAACAATTTCTAATCATGGAGAATATTCAAATAGAAAGTATGATAGAGGAAATTAAAGGATAATATTATGCTAAGAATAACAGATTAAACTTTTTGTTTCATGAAAGAATTTCTTACCACCAAAATTATTGTGAAATTCTGGATGACATGGCTCCATTCAATTTTATAACCACCCTCTTTCCATATGAGTTCTAAAAACAAACTTCCTCGGAGTGAATTTGTTGGCTTGTGGATTGCTTATGTAATTATGGCCTTCTCATCAGTACACACATGTGTAAACAACCGATGACATCGATCATTCAAATAGATAATTTCTCACTTTCTCAAACTATCTAAGCCTACCCTCTAAGAGGGAAAATTTAGATTTGGACTTTTGATTAACATCAAATGTCCTAAAGTGTGTCCTGCAGTGTAAAATGGAGATATCCACAACATTACAAATTCAGAAGTAGCAGAAAAGTTTTGGAGAAAAAATACAAATGTTCATGCAGGGTTAAGAAATTTCGTTATTCGTTTCTCTACTAATTATACTAAGAAACAAAACGAAAGAGAACAAGGAACTAACGTACAACGTATTTAACGTCAAATCGCTTTATGAAACAGATTATTAATGGGACGAATCAAGACATGGGAGCCAATGGGATTCATTCTTCAACTGAATAGGGAGTGCAGAAACAAATCTTCATTTGGAAAATTTACACAGTGTCTCACATGATATCTTGAATTATTCCATAATTAGAGAACGGACGAACAAAGGATAAATATTTAGGAAATGAAGTGTACTTACCTTGGGAAATAGTTTTATTTCCGCAGTAACCTGTCATATCAGTTCTCACGTAGCCAGGACAACACTGAAATCAAATATATTAGTCTTTATTAGACTTTTAAAGTCCCATACAAATAACAAACCGATTTGGTAATCACTTTATTGGGCAGAACTAACTATTGAAAAGCCATTCAAATCATAATCACATCAAAACCAAACTAAAATGTATATGCTACTAACAAAATTCAGTGGCAAGTAACTTACACAGTTAATAAGAATATGACGAGGGTCCGACTTCATTTGCTCAGCTAAAGTAACAGTAGCTTTGTAGAATCCTAATTTGGAAATTCCATAAGCTGACTGAACAAAACCGGCCTTTCTATGAGTACCCTTGTAGGCATGGCTGAAATGAGAAATTAAAGCAGCTAGCAGGGTATTTCAGGATAAATTTCTTACTGTAGAAATTATTTACTTCACAAATGAACTCATGATCTCATCAATTTCCTCCAAAGTCATTGGACGCCGAAATTTATCAGAAATCTCCTTGCTCACGCCTTGAAAGGCCCATACGAGATCACCTGTGCACATGTTCACCAGTCTATAAGGAGATAAATAGCTGTAACGGCACCATCAATACAACAAGGAAACGTTCCAAAGCACTCAGTATTACCGTGAGTCTTTAGCCATGAGGGGCATAAATTCCGTGCACATTTTAACATTGCCTGTGTAATTGATATCCATGGTTTGTTCTGCTCTCTCTCCGTACGTGGAAGGTGATCCATGCTAAATACGAAATGAACGACACAACCATAATAAAACACTTATAAAATAGATGTCTCAAACTCATTCCACTATAACGCGGTACCGAAGCGAAATTTGACTAAATTTAGCTGAATGGGCAGTAAATAGGACCTATGCAAGAGGGTAAATTGAACGAGACTGAGAAAATTTTCAAATCAACTTCTGGTTGAATTTTTGGTGTTATAATAGAAAATGAAAGCATATAGCGGCATGTTGGTTAACATCCAGAGTTAACACAATTTAATGCATATAAAATGGCATATTTTTCGGTCAAAAATCTTCAGAAGTAAGCTTTTCTCTTTTCTAAGCCCTTTTATCTATTTGTTTTTCCCCGTTATTCTCCTACATAAAGTAATGGCTGGGGCAAACCGATCAAGATGCCGAGGAAAACTTTGGTCTCTCCGGGGGTTTCATAGCTAATACAGCCAACAATGTCAAGTCCTGCCTCAAAGCATAAATTCTCACCTCTAGGAATTCAAACGAGAACAGTAAAGTGTAAATCTGTCAAATATTTGAGAATGTTCGCGGAAAAGAACCCGATGCTATAGCACTACCGACGGGATCACAGTTCCTAAGACACAATAATCAATAAGGTCTTCTGGTGCCCAGTTTACGGTTGTTTAAAATTTATAAAAGACAAGAGTACTTGAAACACCACATATCATAATGTCATTTTAAACGCTGGCACCGGATTCAGCGCTAGTAAAATAATAAAAAAAAAATAACTTGGAAAAGGCAGCAGCATATAATTTCCGAGTTCAGAAGGGAAGTAATTATCCTTAAACCCACCGACCAAATCTCCCTACTCCTACTCCAGAATAATTCTTCACGGCTTTAGCTATGCTGTCTGAATAACATAATGCATGCTATTTTTATTCGCTTGCAGGCAGTTAGAAATAACCTTTGTTTAATAAGGTTTGCATTCCTTTTTACTTATCGACCGTGAATATAGTGGAAATATGCTTTCTCACAGTGTTAAATACTGAAATATTTTTTTCCTATTACATCAATATCCTTGGAGGATGTACTTTTTACATAATTTCCAATATGCCTTCGGATCATATGCTGACTCATTTGATTTGTCCTAACTGCTTTAGGATAAACCCTTATTGGTTGCTCATCCGACTAATTATGGACGAAAACAGAGTCAGCTTCGCTTATCATGGCCTGAACTGGAATTTTATTCCAATTTCCTTTCCCTAACGTTCCCCTATCATGCATATAGTACGTATTTATAAACCTCTCTTTACCCTTGATATTTTGATTTTGATAGTCATTAGGAAGTTTTTAGCTTTGTAAGATTTATCTCAATATCATATCCGTATGCTGCCATGACCATCTGAAATTAGCTGTGCTTATAATTTTATTCCATAAATGAAGTAAAATACTCCCTTACTTTATAAACAATCAATCCATTAAAAAGCAAAGACTTTAAACTCGAATTACAATTGGTTCATTTAACTCACATTTAGACTTTACTATGGTATAATACTAAAACGTTATATCCAAAATTTGTGACTTATATAAATTTTATCCTCCAATATTTTCATATGATCTTATATGGACAGTACATATGAGCTTTAAATATCCTTTTCTGCTATCCGTCACAACTAAAATATAATGAGTGAAATATATTTACTAAAAACTAATACTTATGGTCAATAAGATCCTTTTATGTTTAGATTAGAAATATCGGATTAAAATGAATCCCATAGGTAAGAAACTAGTTTAAAAACTATGGAAACAGAGAACTTCCATTTTTCCAGAAGACAAACTTATAAATAAATAAAATAAAATGGTAAATAATAAATGGTAAATTCACAAATAAAGTGGTGAACATCTATGTAAGGTTATTTGAACCTCCGAACATGAAATCTTATGGAAGAGTACACATAATAAAGAAACCAAGTCTTAAATTGCAAATAAAGCAACGGAAATGGCAAATCTATGCAAGTTCGTACTGATTAACATTCGATTATAAAATATGATTGAAACACTTACATCAAGAAGGACTCCGGCATTATTGACAAGAATGTGTATTCCTTCGGGGTATGTGTCTGCAAGGAAATGAGCTAACTTTTTTCTGCTTTCTGGATCAGTGATGTCAAGTTGATGAAATTTCACTATTAGGCCCTTGTCTGCAAATTCCTTTACTGCCTCCAAACCGAGTTTTTCATTTCGTGCAGTCAAGTAGATATCCCAATCGGGAGAGGGCTTCAATTCGCAGGCAAATTTTTCAATTAAACCCTTTCCAATACCTCTATTGGCACCAGTAACCTAAAATATTTTATATATTATGTGAAAGATTAATCGATTTATAATGTGGATTGAACCCGTCGAAATCTTGAGTAAGATTAACCTCATGAAATATAATAACACACGTACAAACAACTACAATAATATCTAAAAAGTCTGCAAACATAAAAACACATACGATCGCGACTTTCATTTGTGTTTTGTGGGTGGATGCATGACCTCAAAGTATTTAGGTGAAAACATCTTACTTCCAGATCTCAACTTTAATTGATATCCAAATCTTTTATTTATTTAATGGTTTATACAAATTAGTGAGGCTTTTCGAAGAATGAGGTAAATTATTTTTGTAATTAAACATAGGATTCAAGACACGGGAAAAAATTTTTATCTTCGGAGTGGCCGCGGTTAGGAAATGTCTTAGCTTGTAATAAACTATTAAAGATTTCTAATATGAATTGCCACTAGCAGAAAATGAAGTGGGATAGCATTTAAAACCATACATCTAAATTATGAATTTTCCGATAAATGCAATTTCCAAGCCTGTTTTTAGATAGTGATATTATTGTTCGTTTAGAGTGAAACGTTAAATGGTGATAATCCCAAGTAAAACTACATCGAAAGTTGACTAGATTGGGCTTGGAAATCTCCTTTCTAAACTAATGCTTGCTTTGAGGTTAGCATGGTTTTCTCGAGTGAGAATACCTAGAGTCATGGCGAATGTTTTATGGGAAAACTGTAAATAAATGAGAGGAAGAAGAAGTGTGTCAGCTCTAAATGGGAACAAGCCGGATTATAAAGAACGTGGGAAATAAGGTACGTTAGGAGTTCCTTGTTCTCTGTGAATAATTTAGAGTTATACGACAGTCGGGGTGCAATATATTGAGAGTATGTGGTGACATTAAGTCAGACTGCATGGATATTATAAGCACTTTGATTCAGGACAATACGATATAAATATATTTTCACCAAAACCAAAATGCTCCCGAAAAGTGTGAACATAAACTTAGATAAAATGGGGGTAAGTGATTTGAATAGATACGAAATAGATTAATAAGTATATATTATTGTTTTAATAATGTTTGTTACAAATATTATCCGTGAACATAAAATGTCTGCCCTTTTAAAAAAAGCTCAAAATATAAAATCAATATATCTCCTTGATAAATTCTTTGGAATACTGTGATAATAACATATCTGGAATTGTACAGTTCGCATTAGAGATATTATGTAAATAAATTATATTTTAATAAATATTCCGAATTAAAAGATTTTTGCTTAAATTCAAAATCACTATTAGTCATGAGATTTGGATGAAATCTTCAGAATTACTATATTAATTTTGTTATATTCAATGTAATTGATAAGCAGGAAGCAAATGTAGGAAAATTATTGAAAAATTAAAGTTCAAAACTAAATTATGGGTTAATGAACAAATTCCTTGTTTCATATTTTATGTGAAGAATCTTTCTTCTCAGAAACCAATGAGTTCGAGTAATAAATCCATATAAATGTGTTTAAATGGTATAACAGGAGAATTATTTACATTTATAACAGCTAATAATACGGGGAATATTTTAAAAACCTATCTTAGTCAGATCAAATAAAAATCTTGTTTAGGACACTTACTTATGCGCGGCGAATTTGACTTTTTTCGGAGAAACTTCTGAATTTACTTTAGCTTTTCTGTCATGGATTCGAAGCATAGCCCAAAAATTAAGAGGGAACCATATACACCACCGGACACTAATAAGCGACGCCGTTTGCGTTCCCCTATGGTACTGGATGATAAGAAGGTTATCAAACCAAAGCATTCGAGGCTTTCTTCACCAGTTTTACTTAATGAAAGTCAGGGTTATAACGAAGACAGACGGAAATTCAAATCTGATCCGGATTCCAGTGACCAATATTATGCAGGACGTCATCGTCACCGCAGTCCACATTATTCCCGTCGTGGTGTTAAACGAGACTTTGATCGCCACAGAAATGGCTCTGTTGAAAGAAAATCTATTCATAAAGATAAAACAAAGCCTGCTTCTAAAGACCAGGTTAATTTTGAACTTTCTGGCAAGTTGGCTGGGGATACGAATTCTTACAAAGGTGTTGTAATCAAATATAATGAACCAGAAGATGCTAGAAAGCCTACTCAGTTTTGGCGACTTTATCCTTTCAAAGGCAACGAGGCTCTTAAAGTTATGCACATACACCGGCAAAGTGGGTACCTTATCGGTAGTGATACGCGTGTTGTGGAAATACCTATGCTACATCCTAGCATTTCGAAACAACATGCCGTTCTACAGTTCAGATTTGTAAGTTAGTATCATTCAGTGTTTGCTCTCATATGCGATGTTTGTTATTTAAATGTTTCGGTTGCTAGACCAAGGGGAAGGAGCGATTGTACATTATTGATCTCGAGTCGACCAATGGTACTTATCTAAATTCCAACAAAATAGAGACCCGACGATACTATGAGCTTCATGAAAAAGATGTTTTAAAATTTGGCTACTCCTCGCGTGAATATGTTGTCATGACAGATAAAGCTGATTCCGAGGAGGAAGATGGCATCGGATAACTGAATTCACCAGCTAGCTGAATTCTTGTAAATAGATTTCTAAACATATTCACTATATTAATTTTTCTTCATGTAATATACGTATGATGTGTGTGGATTATTTTCAATATTGCCCTTTGCAGTGGAAAATAATAGGTTTTGACTATTGGGAAACGTCTGATAAAGGTTAAAACAAGCGACCCTAATAAGGTATGAAGGGGTGATTGATTTAGGATGTGGTTGGGTTCGGTTTGAATTATGAGGGATGAAGTATCTATATTCTCATATAGTTTTTATAGTGTATTTATTTTAGCTAAATATGGAAATGAGTGGATAAAATAAGGCGTTCCTATTGTACTTGCAAGAGTTGATGGTGGATATTGTTTGCTGAGTTCAGATGTAGGGTTTACAAGTAGTTTACTAAGGTCCTGTGTTAATGAGGGAATGAGTTAAAGATGACGGATACGCCAATTCTGTGTGCTTTATGTATTGAACAAATCACGATGACGATTCAGGCGAGTAAGAGAGAAAGATGGGAGACAACGGCGATGGGAGGAAAGCGTAGGAGCCGGTGAATGACAAGCGTGTGCCCGCGCGTGGGTGGGTGTGGAAACACAAAGGCATTTACATGGGTAGCTTGGGCAAGTAAAGCGCGTAAGGACATGAGTGCAGGTGCACGAGGCGGTAATAAAAAGGGGGAATTGATAAACGCGTTTAGACATGACAGGTAGGTGTTTTAACTTCACTTCTTCGTGAACAAAAAAACGGAGTACTATTGTATATAAAGGGAATGAAGAGTAATGTTAGGAAATGCGATGAGAGCCATCCTTTAAGTTAAACCTTGTTTCTGAAAGTGGTCTGATTTTGTTGTAGACGTGGAAGAGAAGTCGATACCTCCTGGACCACCTAACTGATACCTGCACTTTCTAAAACAAGACTGCTTTTAAATTACTAGAAGGCAGGTTTAAGATAGAAGAACATTTAGATATATAGGGTGTACTTGGTAGCCATTACAAAGCAAAGGAGGAGTGGAGATTTACGAAAATACACTGAATCATAATGATAAATGTGATGGAATTATTTTTCATGGGTCGTGAGTTCAATGTATAGTGAATCTTCACTTGATGATTGGCAATTTTCCATATGATTACAGACTTAAGTGTAAGTTTTATGACGGGGATTTCTCGTAGTGTCAAAAATCATCCACTTCTGGTTTTTGAAATTCAAAAAGTATAATTAGTCCTAAAATTATGACTACTTAATTAATAAGAGTAGAAAATTCACATGACGGCAGTAAAAGATTAGCCTTGCTATGCCTAGATATGCAGAATTGATCACACGCTATACATGCATTAGGCGAAACAAAACTAAGTCTATGAGAGGATAAGCATAAAGTAGAAGAAGATGTATTTATTGACTATTAAAAACCAAAAGAGAAATAAAAATTAAGGCATCCTAACGACTGACGCTGGGTTATAAAATTATCTTCCAAACGTTATGTGTTCAATGTAGATGGGCGGTTGGACTAAGAGGTAATTATTAGTCGATTGAGTTGATGCTTTTTCTCCTTCGTTGGCCTACCAATGTTGGTTTAAATCACTTGCATTCTATTAACCAAACATCACCACTAGCTCACCATGGCACCACGATGAGATCAGAGAGGATGGCCATGGATAAACACCTGAATTATCCAGTATGCGCTATATCGACTGATTCGACCTGACCCGACGCAGTTTAACTTTAGTGATTTTACGAGAACCGGTGTTTTTTACGTCTGTATGTAGTCGCTGACCAAATCTCTTGGAGCGAATTAACCCCACAGTTCAACACATTGTAGAGCCGGGGTGAACTAACCTAAAAAGAGAAATATGAAGACGTGAATATATATGGAAAAGAATGATTGCCTTTGGATTGGGTTGCATCTCGTAGATTCACATAGTAAATTTCTAGACCTCTAGATATATACTACACTTGAGGATCGAGGGTAACTCAGTTGGGCCGAATTCTTAGCAGTGCCTGTATCAAGGTGTCCATCCTATACCTCTCGTGAAATTCTGATTCTGATCTGCCCCCGACATTACGTCACCCACTTCCACTTAAAAAAACGCCGACAGTAAATCTGTGAATAATTCTCAATTGAACATTGAAATTATTTTGGTAGTTTAGAGTGAAGGATAACTCTCTATGCATTCTCCAGAATTACCTTTCATTCGCATTCTCCACGATAATACATCAGATACCATAGATAAGCATGCAACATTAAGAAGCTAAATTGAAGTAAACGTGTCCTAAACACAGCTCAAAAATTGGACAGAACTTCTGTTTCAACCTGATAATTAGTACGACGAGTTAAGGAAGAAAATTATAATGCCCTAGAGATCCATCCTTAGGCGATATGTATTTTTTTTAGTACGGACAAGCTCTAATTACTTGAGTGAGTTCTGTTGCATAGTTGAACAAGTTTCCGAAGTTTTTATATATATCGCCCTGAAGGTAACACATGGGCTGAAAAGTCCCGGGCCTAACAAAGAAAACACAGGTTTTTGGTTCAAAATTAGCTCTATTCATCAACGTAATCTCCTTCAAGAGCAACGCAATCATTCCAGCGCCGCTCTAACATTCCACTGCAACTTTTGTAGAACGACTTATCTTTCACCTCAAAATAGGCCTCAGTTTCAGCGATAACCTCTTCATTCGTGCCAAATTTCTTACCGGCGAGCATTTTTTCAGGTCTGCGAACAGCCAGTAGTCGCTGAGAGCCAA
>CAADRB010000042.1:790418-836868 GCA_900708905.1 Hymenolepis diminuta | reverse complement strand
CGTTCTCGTTTTTGGCCAACAGTGAGCAAACGCGGCACCCACTTTGAACAGAGCCTTCTCATAGTCAAATGCTCATGCAATATAAAGCCAACACGTTCTTTTCATATCTTTACGATGTCAGCTAACTCACGCAACTTCACTTTTCSATCATTCAAAACAATTTTGTGGATTTTTTAAAATGTCTTCTGCTGTTACCGCCTCATTTGGACGTCCACTGTGTTCTGCATCATCAGTGTCTCTACGACCACGTTTGAAGTCAGCAAACCAACGTTTTATTGTTGTTTCTGATGGAATAATAACTCACAAACTAATGAATAGAATATCATGAAATTTTAACAGCTGTCTTTTGAAAGTTAGTACTAACTGAAAAAAAGGTGACTGCAATAAAACTAGCTCCATCTATGTGTTAGGCCCGGGATTTTTCAGCCCATGTGTTAGAACAATTTTAAGTAAATTAAAGGGAAAACTTGAACGTCAAATACAATAAATAAATAGTTAAAAAATATTATAATTGGGACTATTTTATTTCTAAAATCTACCAAAACCATGAGAGGTATAAAGGCGGATGGGTGAAAGTCAGGAAACCTATACCTGGCCTCTACTACTTAGCACAAATAAATAGAAGGCAACGTTTCACCACAGAAACGTTCTAGAATGCTGTAACTGTTCAAGAACACCTTAAGTTCACCTCCTGATGAACTTCCAAAACCTGAAAGAGTTACCATTATTGTGCAGAAGGCTCTCATTATAAACATTATTCTTTGTTCAAGAAAGTAAAATGGCTATGAGGTATGTAGCCCTGATTTCAATAAGTGTATCTCGATTGCCCAAGTTCAAAGATTAAGCGGTGGAAAGCTCTCATTTCATCCTACTGCTATTTGAAATGTGCGATCTGCAACTGTGATAATAGCGGAAATGTTTAGGCATTATTCCTGATATGGCACATTTATAAGGGCACTCGAATTCAGTCAGAATTTTTATAAACTCCTTAAAATTGTCTCATTCTCACAGAAAGGCAGTAAAAGTGAGGACTTTCAAAATCCCCCAGAAGTCACAAATATGGTTTTTAAATATCTAGACTTCCTAAACTTCTCGAAGGAGTATTTTTGTTGCATTGTCTTCTGTCACTTGTGTGGATTCAAGGTATTTGTGAAATACGAATGTCTCTTGTAAAGACAATTAATACAATTTAATCAGATTAGCACGTAAACGAATTGATTTCACCATGAATATGTCAGCGGAAGAAATTTGCCTTTTAACTTTAAAGGGTGTATAAATGAAACTTGTAATTATTTACACTGAATTTACCTTTTAAATTCATCAAAATTCATTTAAATCAAGCATTAAATTTATTTGATAGTGTTATGACAAAAGTGAATGCATTAGTCCATTTAAACAAAAGGTCGTTTATGGACGTAGAATAAAGGGGGGAAGAAAAAAGGCAAATTGTTGGATTTAAGCCATGAAATTAAGATTTCTAAATAGTTCTAGTTGAGGTTAAGGCTCCTTTGACCTTTAAAACCTCCTTATCTATAATATTGGAGCTTAGCTTTCAAGATAAGTGGGAGGGAATTTCAGTATACGTTGATATTGTTTAAAATAATCACCTATTTGCACATGTTAATCCCAATCATACAGATTCAGTATCTCCTCAAGTAAAATTAATAGAAGCACAAACGGAAAATGTCTCTTCAATCTACTCAGACCACAACTTCTCAGATCCACGTCCCAGCTACTTTCTCATCATGCCGAAAATAACTATAATTGTCACAAAATGAATTAAAAAATATGAGGACATGTTCCAGAAGGATATGAAGGATGTTCTCGCGGAATAAAATTTCAAATACCATTGCGTAATTATAGCACCATCGGATATGAAAGGTTTGCGAATTCCATCTTACCCAAAATATGAGCAAAATCTAAATTCGATGAAGAGGCCTAACTATTTATCGAAGTATGCCAGAGAAAAAGCATTACTGTTCATTGCAAGACACTGCTGTCTGTCCAAGAACCCAAAAGAGGAAATTTCATAATCGACTTAACAGTAAGTTTGAAAGATCCAACTTCCAGAATATTATTAGCAATGCCTTCTTTATTTATGTGATTTAAAATCGCCAGAAGACCCTGATATTCGATCCCCCTCCTAAACAGAATCGAAAATCAAACTCTCAGGTATCACAACCAAGTATCAATATCTTGAATCTGAAGAAGAACACCGTATTGATTAAAAAGAGCCCACGAATATGGCCAAAGTGTTCAATAGTTATAAAGTCTGCCATAGTTAGTCGAATACTCTCGAAATGCGAATTCATTCATCCTCAGACCACTATTTGCTTGTTAGTTTTATGATAAATGACATTTTTATTCAAAACTATCGATTCGAGCAGCATTTTGTCCATAGAGAATGCAATTTGGAATGTTTATGAAGTCATCTATAACAAATGATAGTTGGATATCTCATTTGCAATTCCTTAAAAACTCGTTATCTTGTAAGTGAATCAGTTCATGACATGCTTCTATCTGAGAAATAGAAGCGTCTGTGTAAGTTGTTGATCAACTTTATCCGCTATCAACTTTGCCTCTTTCGTAAACCATTGGGCTCAATCATTCTGTATGTATTTTTAATCATCCTCCCCAATTTCCAATGACAAAATTGTCAGCATTCTAGTTAACTGCCATAGCCTAACAGCTTAACCCTGGGAGGTAAGAATAAGCAAGCAAATTGGATTTCCAAATAGAGTCAGCATGTCTTCAATTTCTTGTTTTAATAATTTAATCCGATGTTATAACAAAGTTATGTGCTAATAGTCTGACAAGTCAGGTTTTGGCACTCATATACATACATTTAGTGTAAGAAGTGACTAGCCGTAATGACTGATACTGGTGAAGAGATTTATATCAATGGTTTGGGGATGTAAGTTTTGAAAAAAACGTTTCCATCCAAAGGGATGGGAATTATATGACTAAAAGAGATATTGTCAAATTTTACAAGGTGATCTGACGGTTAAACTATACAATCAGGAAAAAATACTGGTAGGGAGTGCAAGATTAGAGACCAACCGAAGTATTCAAGTGAGAGGTTAAAGAATGCGGATCAATCATCGGAGCAGCTCCAAGATATCCCTCACTGAATAACTTCCCTTCTACAAGTTTGAGCTTTGAATTGGAGCATTATATTGAACAAGAGGGTTTCAATGTACTCATATTTCTTAACTAAGTCATTTTTTATTCCTTCCATTTAAAAAGTGGAAGGAAAAAATTGATAATTCTACGTCAGACAACTAACAAATGATAGGTCCAGATAATAATTAGACTACTCATTTATCTCAGTAGGAGGCTTAGGTTTCACAATATTTCTAAAACTTAAGTTTATTACTCTCGTCACTAAATATTTGTGGAAAAATGCAACTGGAAATGACCGTATAATCTACCTACTGAGTAGTTATGTCAATAAATCCATAAATATTGTATTTCATGCCGACATAAAGGCAGGAAAACTTACCTCGATGATTCTCCATACCAGATGTCGCTTAAGAATGGCATTTCGTCCTAAGCTACTTTATTTCGCCTTTCATAGGAATCAGCACACCTAAAAATGCTTTCTTGTATTATTCTTCTAATCTACAGACATAGGCGATTCTTTCATTTCCATTTTAAATCTAGTTAAAATAATCGTCTTGTTTTACATCCCATATTTCCGGCTTTAAATTGGCTATTTGTGTTAACAGGTAAGTAGTTCATCTAGGAGATTATAGACCTGAATCCATTGGCACAAATCGAGTAGGAAGACTGTCTAAGACGAACACAAAATTGTCTATCAATGTGAAGTTAAATCACTGAAAATCGAATAGACGTCAAATAATAATAGCAGATCTTGTGATGAATTCAATATTAGTGATTCCCTTCAATTATTCAAAACGTAAACGTGGTGAAATGCTAATAAATATAACAAGAGAAAAATACAAGTTAATGTGTTCATAAACGTAAATTCCCTTTATTAATAAGTAATCAAGTAAATCAACAAAAACAAAGTATTATAAAAGTATAAACATATTTGAACAGATATCAATAGATGAATTTGATATCAAAACTTACTAGGTTAAACGATTATTTACAGCTTCACAAAAATCATCAATATATAAGAAAGAATGCTTCTATTATTAGCAAAAAACATCAGAGAGAAAGGACAAATGTACAGAAACTTCGTTTGGATTTATCGAAGAAGAGCCATTTTAATTTGTTCACGGGCAGCTTGCATAGCCTAAATAATAAACAACTCATTAGAAATAAAATAAGAGAAGTATCGAATAAAAGGCAAAAACGCATACCTCCTGAACAGTTTTCTCAGTCAAAGTACTTTCATCCGGTTTTATTCCAACACGAGATGCCAATGCAGATGAATCACACTCCATAATAATACTATGAGAAAAAAAGTAAATATTAAATTAATGTTACCCTCCATCACAAAGCTCATCAATAGACAGGTAAATAAGTTCCAGGTTGTCAAGAAGTGCCCTCTTTTCAAGATTATTCCGAAGAATTTGGGTGATAGCATCGTGGAGACAAGTAAGTGCATTCATAAGCATTAACTCATTTTCATTAACATCACCAATAATGTAAAAATATATATCTGACGTGGTGCGGTGTACGCAGGTAGTGCCTTCAAACAAAGTAATTTCGGCTGAGGAGGAATGAATCTTTATATGACAACGTACTGTATGGGCTTTTGTTGGTTTTGGCGAAGAGTTTCTTTTCAAAATCCAGTTGTGCCTTAGTTGTTGGAAAAGAATTGTCGTAGTACTACCCAAATAAGTTTATACAAATTAACTTTACCTTGCCAATTATTCTTTTCCCTTCATTATCAAGCAGTAGAATAGCTTTAACTGCGTACAAATCTCGCATAGCTGGCATCCTTCTAAAGCGCGCGGTGACAAATTAATTATATTAAACGCTAACTAATCATTCACACCCTATATCAAGTAAAACTATATATTAAACATAATCATCATGATCATTTTAATTTACAAAGAAAACAGGATCATTTCAAATCAATTCGAGTACAGCAGCCTTTATTACATTTGGAGGTAATCGAATTGAACATTTGCTGCATTCAGCCCAGTAGTTAAAGTTAGCTTATATTCTTTTATGGAGGCCTAATCTTAAACCATTTTAATAATAAAACTGTAATAACGTTAGACCCTGTCGGAGCCACATTGATGGAATAGATGGAATAAGTCAAGTCACTCATGTCGCCAGATCAGTTCGGAGGTGGCAGGCAAGCCACCCCCAATTTATTAATTAATAAATTTGGTTTATATACAAAACATTTCTTTATTATACGTCAATCATGCCTCGTTGTCGGGGTCTCGGAGCGATGATAGACACTCGTTTAAGTATCTATGCGCAAACACGCTAACACGGTGGGACCATCTGTGGACACTTTAGTGGAGATCTTATCGCCAGTCAATCATTTCTGATCACTAGGTGATGATAAAAATCTGCTGGCTACAGCAAAAACCATTTACTAATAATGCTAATGTACGTCAATTTATAAATGGGAGTCAACACTAGTTCTTTTTCAATGTAATTTATTTTTCTCTTGTGAACAAAAGGTCGTATCAGGGGTACTATTCGGAGAGAGATACATAGCATAAGTGAAATTTATTATGAGGTGGAGAAAAGTGAATGGGAAGATTTCGTATTTGCTACATCTACGTAAATCCGACAGTGGGCATGGCCCTATAAACTTCAATCCGTATGATTTTAGAGACTGGTTATTTTAGCTGTTCTTTCTGTGCAAGTAAATGCATACATTTAAATATCCTCAGTTTTGCATTTTATATTCCAATTCAAAGAAATAAATGTTATCTCAGTTTAATGATTTGGTGATGAAGCCACTATCATTTTTAGAGCTGAGGCGCCGTTGGTAAAACAAGATAGCAGATTTGTTCCTAATGGTCAGGACAGCAGAATGATTTCAGCTCACATGATTTAAACACGACAGTACACGTTTGATTTCACCCAAGTTGAATTATCGTATAATGGTTTTAAATATCATCTATCAAACCAATGGTAATGGACATCAGATAAAACTACCCGAGCAAGGTATCTTTATCATATAAAACTCATTTCACGTAATGATTCTCTCGAAAAGGCAAAAAAACAATCTATTTTTGCGCAATTAAGAAATTAGATATAAGTGAAAATAATATGTGATAATGAGAAGGTATAAACTTTTACTCAGTCCACTGTTTCACATCTTATAAAGACAAGGTGGAAAAGAAAGGGAGTCGCGAATAATTACTTGAACTCAAAACAAATTTGTAATCGTTTGTCAGAAATATTATAATTTTACAACTCTTCCTTTCAAAATATGTACTGTAGATCGGACCATATATCTTTGTCAAACTGTTAATTTAACAAGAAATTTAGCTGACCAACTCAAATAAAATGCGCTGGATAAAACGGCACCTGAATAAACTGAAAAATATGCTCCCCTATACGACCATATTCAAATCAAACAAAGAGGGAGAGATTGTGCCTATGGATTTGTTTAAATAATCTCCTCGTTACATATTTACCATTTTTGAGCGTAATCTTGTTCACATTGCAAAAAATAAACCTATATTAAACCTAGGAAGACTTAAGAAGTTTTTTAACATATTCGTGGGAACCACCACGTTAAATGACTTTGGGATTTATAATTTCACATATTGATAATTAATGATCTGCCTCTTTTTCTTTATAAATTATCCAATACTAAGTTAAAAAGTATATAATTTCACAACTTTTAAATATTAGACTGGGTTCCATGATTCAGAAATATTTCTTTCCTTACCAAGAAAATCAAACCTATTAGCCGAAGATTGATGTAAAGTGCAAAATGTGTAGAAAGGTAAAAACGAAATTAATTTTTTGTATTAATGAAGCTTAAAGTAAAACCTCATAAGATAACTACATTTCGTATCAAAAAAGAAAATCATTCTCGCATAAAGCGAGAAAAGAAGCTAATAATCAACTAGTTAAGTTAGGAAGTAAATGTCAGCTTCGAATTTCACGAAAAACAATGCAATAATGAATTGGCAAACGAAGAGTAATCAAACAATTACCAAATTAATACATTCTCGAACACAGTTCTGCCTGAAATTATTATTATTTTAAATTTTATATTAGTCTAAGTCGAAGGTAACTAATTTCAAGTTTGTAAGAAAGTTCAATGAACAGTAAGCCTATGGGTAGTATGCATAACATATGCTTGAAAACATATACTTGATATCCCGGTACTGCTGAATATTATTACCATTTTGAGAAAATTTAGAATTGTCATATATAGCATGTGAAGTAAGTTGGCAAGAGTCTTCTTCAATCTTTATCGATTTGAAATGAATATATCATCATTATTCCAATATCAGATCTTATAGATCAAAATAAAGCAGCGCATAAAAAGTATAAATGTCAATTTTTAAAGCTAAATATTCTTATATAGTATGATATATTAAGGAAGAGAAGCTGAAAATACCTGTCTCTCAAACGAAGGCCACGCCTTTAGGGGATTGCCTGTTGATGTTGTGCTCGAGAAGTTTGGTTCGTACTGGTGTTCCAGTTTTAAGGGATGCAATTTGTCGGACGATATCAATCTTTCCCAAATTTGGAGATGTAAATTCGGTCGAAGATAAATTGTCTCCTAAAAGATCTTCTCGTGTTTATGGCTGTGGTGTCGTAGTTACTGGAGCTCTTGGAATTAAAAAATATGTCGAACCAGAGGGTTAGACTTTTATATTTATTAACCTTACATTGTATAGACAAATCTGACCCCAAATCAAAGTTTAATGTGCCTGTACCGACACATTTGAAATATTTTAATGTCAAAGGAATTGATATTAAATCAGTTCATTGTGGCTATGGATATACCATATTTATTGGCTCTCATCCTAAACTTAAAAATGCATTTTATGGCTGTGGATTAAATACTGACGGACAGTTGGGTTATCAAGTACGTAAATCTCTTCATTATTGCTGACAATCTTAGACTTCTAGATTGCATGGGTTACTCTTTAATACGATAAATGTTGATATTGTCGCTGAACCTCAGGTAATTCCAATGCCTTATCACGAAGATTTGATGCCGATGGCTGCGTCCTGCGGCCGGGCACATTCTCTTGTTTTCTCCCATTATCCAGTTCGTAGAACGTCAGTCCTGTTCAGTATGGGAAATAACACTTTTGGCCAATGTGCTCGTGAGATAATAGAGAATGAAATTTTCACCCCTGAGAATGCCCAGGTTATTCGAGTGAACCTACCGAAAGAATTGCGAGCCATTAGACAAGTTGAATGTGGACAGGATCATAGCCTTGTCCTGTCAGATCAAGGTGCGGTGTATGCTTGCGGTCTCTCGACTGATGGACAAACTGGTCTTGCGACGACTGACTGCGTTGATAGGTTAATTAGAGTTGGTGGGGCGCTGAAGAATCTAAGAGTGACGTAAGTCCATAATTGTTTTCCACTTCAAGCAAAGCTTCTGAAGAATATAAATTAATAATAATGTAGATAATATGGATATATAAGAGAGAGAAGGAAGAATCCTGATTGTCTATCTTTTGCTCAAGAGATTGACCGTACTTTAGTTAGATCTTTTTCATTTAATTCATTCTTTTGTTCATTATCGCCTTTTAGTCATTAACCAATAATGTGAACCTCTATCATTTCGACCTACTTTTGATGAATGTATGACATGAATGTCAGTGTATTTGTCTGCTAGGCCAGGGTTCAAGGGGTAAACTCGTCTAGTGAACAGCTATGAGGGATGTTGGAATGCAAGTTTCTCATTAGAGAGACGCTAATGTACAACTCTACCAAACTTTGTGGTCGTGTGCATTACAAATGTCCCATTTGTTCAACCCGATTATGTAGCTACTGATAGCAACTGATGTTGCATAGACTTTTATCATATTAGGCTGCTTACTGAGATATATGTATATATTATAGCACAGAGGAACAGTGGTAGAGAATCTTGTGCTCGAGGAAGAAATGGTGGCCTATGTTAGAATGATTAGATAAAATTACATCATTCATTCAAGATTTTTATCAATTGTCTTGGCCCTTGCGACGTATCTAACAAAGGAGTTTATCATTCTACATATTTCAATTAATTGAAATTAGTACATATTGGCCGTCGGGTCTAACTAATTTGATTCAGTTGAGCGATAACTTTCTTGTTCGATACCAGAGGGTTAACACTTATTGACCGAACTTGTTAATAATGTTCAACAGAGGTCTGAGTTCCTAGACCGTAGAGGCTCTTTAAAAATCTGCGTTTTGGAAAGTAATCTTTCTCCAAAGGCTTGAGAAAGGTAGATTAAGGTAATCAATTATCAAGCTTACGAATCAGATTTGGTATTTTTGTTATTCTTTAGTGTCAGTATGTTATCAGTATTTAACTGAGAACCCCCTATTTATTCGTCCATTCAACTGCCCTTCTATCGCTCCATTATCGTTTACCTTAGGATATTTTTAAAGGTTATGTGAATGTGCAAAATATCTGTCAACTAATTTTGCAAATTCCTCTCTTTCGGCATATGATTTAACTGTTGTTTGTGAAATAATCACTGGCGCAAACTTATATTGGACGACGGATAAGTAGTAGAATGTGAGGAGGTTCGGAATATCTGACATCTGAAGTGCCACTCGTCATATCTAAGGTGGTGACATGATTTTGTGTCTTACATTTTGGGCACAGAATGTCATAGGAGCTCTCTTTTTGTTTATGAGTTGTCTGTTAAAACTACGTGAAATAGACCTCCAAAATGACTGTTCTTTTTTTACCTTACTTGAATTGACGTGTTCAGACACTTCCCAGTTTTGTATTTTCATGCATGTATCCTTTTCATGCCTTGTTATTCCTTCTTTATAGGCAAGTTTCATCTCGTGGAGACACAGTTCTTGCCTTAACCGAGGGCGGTCGAGTATTTGGTTGGGGCAACAACGAATATAATCAAATCTGGCCAATTAATGACGAGGTTCAAGTGCTTGAGCCCACCGAGCTCCCCATTCATGAGTGTCTGGCGGGAATCAAGGATGTTGGAAAAATTGTGCAGGTTGCTGCTTCTGGGTCAATGTGTGCTATGCTGGATGAACATGGACATGTAAGTTGAAGTCAGTCACTGCATTTCGATATCTCTTTATTTGAAAATATGGTCTATCATTCCGAATGTACTTTTAGTAATACATGTGATACGGTAAGCTTAAAAGCTTATAACGTTTGTCTTGAATTCCTTTTAAGTTACCTTAGGTTTAAATTCTTACGATTAAAGTGAAATGTTAGCAAAGGAGTTGATTCTTCATGTTTGCCCCAGAAATAAATTTCTAACCGTAAGTTCTCCCATCTTTTTTTATTTCTTACCTAATTTTCATATTATTAGCGGTATCTTAACTCCTTAAGAAGTTAAATCAATTTTCTACCTCGCTTTGCGTTTGCTCAATTTTTATTATTAACTATTGATTTCTTCGCTTTCATGTTTAAGAGTTTGTGAATTCTGTGGGTAATTTCTATAGAATTGCTTGAACTGCAACCAGAATGTTCATATTTACGATTTATGTTTATAAAATTTTTAATTGGCAAGACCTGATTGAATCACATCTATCAATTGATTTCTACTAATATATACTAAGTAGATGAAGTAAGTTAGCTTATACCTATTCCAAATAATAATTTGAATTAGTTCTATTTTAGCACAAGAATAGACTTCTTTCTTAGAATGTTCTGTAGTAATGGATTTGTATATTGTTAATTAATTTAATTATTCGCTTAAGTAGAAGTCTTGTCAGTTGAAAGTGCTGGTCACCGTTCCAGGAGTAGTGCTTCTTTCATAGTGTTCGTTATCACCTTTATTTAATATTATCACTAACAGTTTAGTCCTAACGAAAACGGGATTGGATATTGTAAGGAAAGCGGCGTTATATAACAGAGGAAGGAAAAACTTATTAGCGAGAGCACACAGGGAAGGTGTCAGCGGTAAGCTGGAACAGAGCAAATCTCAATTGTAAGGGTTAGGTAACGGGGAAAAATCAATAACCAGCATAAAGCCAAATTGAAGGGCAAATGAAGATAACAGCTGTCCTTGGTAAACAGTCTTGAAGAGCCACTCATTATGTACTTGTGGCGATCTTTTGAATTAATAAATGGTGTATCCTGGTTTATGAAGCCTTAGAAAATGTGTTAAAACTGTGTGAAACAGACTCTTCAAGACACGATCCTACCTGTGCCCAACATGAATAGACGCATTCAGTAACTTTTCCTTCTGACTAGGTACAATGGGGCTAGCAATTTGGCGGCACAGGATGAGAATTTTAGACATTTCGGGTTTCATGGGTTTAGACATTCCATTTAGCAGTAGAATACGCTAATTGCGTGTCTAGACAGTCTTCAGATTGGCATTTTTATGTCGTAGATACGTAATTACTCATTTAATAGATGATTTCTTGGAAAGTTTCAAAGAAGAAATTGCCTCATATCTGTTAATGGAATAGCTAAATTAGGCGTAGTGCAGTCACATCGTAGGTTGTAAATTGCGTATTAAGTGGGATGTATTTTGCATAAGGAGCCCATGCTACCGAGGATCCAAAATAAAATCGTTTCATAGTCCTGTCTGCTACTGGATGTTCTCTGTTCACACACAAAATACCTGCCCACTCTAATATTACTTTTACATCTTAGGTTTTTGTTTGGGGCTACGGATGTATGGGTCTCGGATCAAAGGTCCTTCAAGCTGAGAAGCCGACACTTATACCCCCGGCCCTTTTTGCACCAGCTCTGCCCTCTTCCGATAATCAAATAATCGATGTGGTACCTGGACTGCACCACTTCGTGGCTCGGTCAAGGGGTGGCCTTCTTTGGTCATGGGGTGCCCCAAGAGGGGGTCTGGCGTGTCTCGGTTTGGGTCAGAACACCTCAACTTCCACAGAGGAAGCTGTAAAGAATATGCAGACATATCCCGTACCTTTATCTCTACCTGCTGAAGCTGTTCAAGTTGCTTGTGGTGTCGACCACACTATGATCCTCGGAAAAACATTCTCATAGATTGCATTTTTTACTTTTTTGGCACAATATAGTCGTTGGAGTCGCCCACTTTTTCTTAAATCGGGTTAGTAGTAACATTAATATCGTTTGCCAGTCAGAGGTCATGACTTTAAGACTTGTCAGTGAGTGAGAACGACAAGGATGAGAGTGAAGGTAGAAAGGCTCCAGAATACTCTCTAATTAAGTTTAGTGTTTGAAAATGCATTCATTCGATAGCAAAAGGATATAGGAATAGGACAGGAGTTTAAATCGCAATTGTTTTGGCTGCAACAGGAGCTCAAATCCTGTTGATGCATATCCATCGTGCAAAGTGATCTGACTCACCGTTTATTAGTAGTGGCCACTTTTTGAGTAGTGTAATACCTACGTAAAATGCTTTCCCCAAATAAGGGTATTCATTATGACTGTAATACTATTCTTTCCAATAAAGACTCCGCTTGAACTATATTCTCAACTTTATTGACTTTGTATCTTCAGGTATTACCCATGAATTCTTTATTAATTCTCCGCTAGATTTTTTCAGATTTACGAACCCGACTTCTACCGCAGCTCCAATTGTTTTGCAGAAATTTTGCTAAATCTTCCGTTGAAAAGCATTGCTACTATTCGGTATTGGATGTTCCAGTAACAGCTACACCAGAAGAAATTAAAGCAGCTTATTACGCTAAATGCAAGTCCACACATCCCGATGTGGCATCTACAGATTCCCAAGCATTTCTTGAGGTGAATGAAGCCTACAGTGTTCTTATTGATCCAGAACAGAGGCGGGTATATGATGGCAACCGTGGGGTTTCTCAAACCCACCCAACGTACCGTGGAGATGAAACCGACGACTTCCAAACCCCACATTTCTCCTGTACTCCTCACGGTCCCAAAATGAGTTTCAATCGAGCTAGTGAGATCTTCCATTCCAGAAAATTCCGACGAAAATACACGGCTCCGCGATTTGGTTGGAGAGAACCCGGGACAACTTCATTCAGGGATGAGATGGAGGGAATGTATGAAAAGGAGAAGCATTACTATGACTACTATAACCGTAGAACTCTGTATAGACCTTCCATTATCACTCTCCTCACATTTTTTTTCGGAACTTTTGTTGCTGTAGTTGTTTCTTACAAATCGTAGATTTTACAAAAACGAGATAAATTAATTTAATGAATATATGTGTAGTAGTATCATTACTTTGTTTTCTTGAGGGTGGGGAGGGGGATGATAGAGATGTGGATGAAAGATAGGTAGGTAGGTCAAATAAGGAGAGGTCTGTTTACAAAACGCGAGAGTGAAGGGGGAGGAGGAGAAAGTGAAAAGATCGGCAGCAAGAGAGAAGCCAAAGCAAAGCCTGGAATGATCCTGAGTTTTGGATGGGTGGCGCTGAAAAGAAAAAAAGAGCACACATACTGAGTTAGATTATTAACAAATTCAGTTCAAATTGGACGTCATGAGACCAATGCTCATCGATGAATACCTAGTGACGTGGATGGCCAACATTGATTAATTCCGGTCAAAAAGAAAGATGACAGAATGCGCGTCTTTTAAGAGCGGCTTCGGGATGCTTTCCTTCGTGAACACTTTTCATGGTAAGCTTGCGAAGTTGAGTCAAGTCATAGCCTATGATTCCTAGTCGTTGTAAAGAAAAGTGATAAAGATCGAGTGGATTGCTTAAGATTTGAATAAGCTTATGATGGTTGAATTAGGAACGCTGACCATCGATGACTACCTCAAAGCTGATAAAAGAGCTAGATATACATTTACAAAGTATACAAAATACTATTTGGATTAATAAAAAATACTGTCGGATATAATAAGCGTGTAAAAAGAAATTGGTCACGCAACCACTTTTCTTAAATTTTGCACTGTGCAATATATACTTTCGTATACTTCCAGATTCAATGGTGCTTAACGAAATGAAGAGATGTTACCATGACCAAAGCATTACGATAAAAACTGGAAAAGAATGCCCCGCAGAGTCCTCTTCAAAGTACTAGAATTTGGAAGGTATGTATCCCAGTGTCCACTTCGTATCCTCAATACGATCTTTAAATAAATGGACATATTATTAGGATAAATGTAGGTATAAATTATCAGATTTAGAATTTGGGAGACGTGTATATTTCAAATGGGATTGCTAAAGAAAAATATGTAAAAACACATATCATTGCAAATTTCTACAATGATATTTTTAAAAAAAGCTAGAAAAGTGGAGTTTTAGCATTCAAAACATGGTTTTCAACAAGAGGAACCCAGTGAATTTAAGATTTCTCGTCATTTTCACATTTAAAAACTATTGAAATGATTCAGCAATGTTAGAGATTGATGGTAGATTTATAACATGTTGGGAAGCGCATACGTCCTATAGAATACCTATTAAGGTGATCACGTTAGAATCTTCCTCTTAATGAATTAGTATGCAAGCCAGTACAAAAGCAATCGAACCAACCAGAACAGTGGCATGCTAACATACTTAAATATATTCTTCTTCAGGTCCCATGCTGCAGGAGAGGATAATGACCACCGGCAAGATAGTCGCTTTCTCTTATCTCCGTACCCATTAATGCCTCTAAATTCATCTTCCATGTTCTTATAGATCATTATCCGCTTTCATTCTATATTGTCATATTTATAAATGTAACTTAATAAAAAAATATATAGACCAGGCCTTCTACGCGATTAGTCTCTAATTATAGACAATAAACTTAGTCGATTTGATTTGAAACTTGAGCTGATACCAACTAACAGCTATGCAGTTACGTAGATGAGAGTGGCACATCATCTACTCTATGAAACTAGGGTATTTCCAAATATATGATTTCGAACAAAAAAAGATTCTCCTGAAATGCGAAATGAAGAAAATACAAGTGATGAATGCCAAAACCAACATTCAGCGCAGTTTTCACCCAAAAATCTTCAAAAATGAGATCCAGCCGAACTAGATGATCTCCAATATCTAAAATCAAGTCGGATCTAAGGAAGAGGAACTAGAAAAGCAACTAGAAATAATATTTTGATAGGAAAATTAACGGATCATTCTCTATCAACTAAATTAATAAATTGCCACTTATGAAAGGACATGTAACATTCTAACATGCTGACTCACAACTCTGTGTTGTCGTCAGATAATAATTATTATGGATTACTTATCGACAATGAACGCGAGGTCAATCAACTCCCTCATCTTACCTTAATTCGCTCTGTTTATCAAAACTCGGGTTCCATTCAATCAGTAAGAACGCTTGATCCCTTCTAATTCTCAATACTTACTCTTTCCTATACGTTCTTCCAATAAGCCTATACTAATATAACATTTTGGTGCTCCAATTTTGGGAAAAGTTGTTACATCCCGTTAGCCTTCAGAAAGGTCATTAGTTTTGCAAGGGGATAGCTCTAACTCGGCCGGATTCTTAAAATAGATATGTCGTTGGGACTAGAGTTATCCGTTTGAGGCCTCCATCTTGATCTGTCTTACGCTTACAGGTCAGTGATTGAATAGTCGCATACCTTATCACTCGTTCAATTTAGAGGGGAAGGTGGGTAGTTAGGGAGCGCAAATCTGGATGTCACCGAGAAGCGGAAGAGAGCTTGTACCACCGTCTAGACCCCGAAGAAGACCCATACGTGGTGGAAGGGACTGTTACTGACTGCGAAACATCTCCTGGACTGTTCAAAGGAGGTAAGGGTGGAGCAGTGGGCTTAGGACGACAGTTCGTACTCCGACTACTCCAGAAACTCTGACTAGAGTTGGGTAGAGAGGAAGACAAACTGGATGTGTTCGGCAAACTGGCGGTTCCAGTGCAACAAAGACAACCCTCACTTTTGGGCGTCTGCTTCAAATTCGTATAGTCTATTCCAAGGGGTTTCAGGGCCTACAATCGAATAAAGATTTTGGTTAATTAACAAGAGTGCGCCGATGACGACTTCAATAATAATTCTTGCAACCAAATTCTGGTTAATGCCAGACGAAGGGATTATCATAATGCGAGTATCTCATTAATGATTCATCTGACCAATATACGTTAAGCAATATCCCAAAGAACAGACTATTATACCACAGTCCCTTCTTACCAGCTTCTATCAACGGCACCTCAACTGCCTTCTACTTTTTAATTCCTCTCATACCCTCTCTTTGCAACTTATCATTGAGATAGTATCTTAACTAAATTTTTTTTCCTTTTTTATTCTTTGTATTGTTTTAGTGACCCTAGTATTTAGCCGCAATAGTTGCCTCAAACAAAGCAGCGTTAAATAGAAGTCCAAGGCGTTCCAGAAAACAGTAGTTAAATATAGTTATATCACTCTAAACAGCAACTGACTCTCAAGAATAATAGGCGCTCAGATACTCCTGCGATTACACCTCGTGAAAAATGTATTTGAAGCATAATGAGCAATTACGTTCATTTTATTTGAATTTTAAATAATTTCTTCAGGAAATTTTCATAATTCATTTACCAACTAATCTAATTCCCTGTAGACCTTTAGTATGAGTCAGTTTAATTTTGCTGTTTTCATTTCGGCATCCTAAGCCTCTCCTATCTCCTCAAGACCTAATTAGGTTGACCCCGTACTAACACTGAACCAGTTTGACCTGATATTGCCAATCACGGAATCAGTTTGATCCAACACGTGTAACTGATCCCGAAACGAAACAATTACTCCGTGGTTTTGAATTATGCTTGGTAGTATCCCAGCGTATGCAAAAAGGTCCTATTGTACAGTGAATTAATGAATATCAGGGTCTACACATTTTTAAATGCTGCTATACGAGTCCGATTAAGAAGTTCAAAGATAATGTTTCTGTTTTGTCTTTTAATCAGCAATTTCTGCAGGTACTCCTAAGTCACCCATCATAAGATTTATTAATATACGGATGGAGACCGCTCCTGACATCTTGACAGTTAGTCCGGAGAAACCTGCCATTGCTGTATAAATAAGCCACTTCTGTCTTTTCCCCTGAATCTAATACAGACTAGTAATATCTTGTGGGCACATAGGCCATAGCGGCAGAAAGTATACATTTTCATATTACAGCAATGCCGAAATGGGCTTACTGTACAAGGTGATTAAACGCAGTTCAAAATGAACAGAGGGAGGTTAAACATACATTTCTTTCCTTCACCCGTAGGAGTAGACTTGAGACAAACTCCTGTACGGCTTTGTAGATGAATCGATACTGGGCTTCAGTCTGTACCATTCCAGAGCGCTGTTCTCGAACTGCCTGGACGGTTCGGGCAATATCGATGTCAGTGTGGAGACCTCCTTCACAAACACAACCGATAAGCATGTCTACCACGATCAAGGTACCAGTCCGTCCGATTCCTGAACTACAATGGACGATCATAGGACCTGTTGTCTCCATACGTTCCTATGTTAGGGATGAAAAAAACACAAATAGCGAGGGGTGGTTGATTCAGCCTATATTCAGTGGACTGATACGCTTTTCGACGCATATAGTTGATCAGCGGTTCCGACGCCAATGTAAAATTATTTTACAACAACCAATTAAGAAGGAAGGGAAAAGTCACACCAAACATCTTTTTGACACTTCTGTTTACCTATCAATTCGACCAATAAATATACAGCATTCATCTCGTGATCCCTGATAATTCATATTTGCACGATGCCAATTGTTCATGTCTGACTCTAATCGAACTTCCTTAGAACACATTGTAAAAATAAGTGACCTAAACAATAAATTTACAATTATCCATTTTCACCCTGCTACTTTAACCTATTCTTAGGTTATATACTTCTATAGTTCTTATTAATTGGCGCATTTACTTAGCTTACACTCTTTAATTGGTAGACTCATTGTTATACATATAATACCCTGTCAAATAGAGAAGAATATCGTCATTAGATTCGCAAACACTTGCGTTAAACTGATTGAATACCTGGATGGAAGATATGTTGAAGAGGAGATCAAGAAATTCAGAGGGTTCACTGGGTGTGCCATGATCAGGCCAGGCAAGAAATTGCAACAAGTAGACAGTGAAGGAGTCGTCGTCTTCGAGAGGTATTGAAGACGTCTCTTCTGCCCCTTCATCACCCTCCAGACGGTTACTCCGTCGGTGAAGACTGACTTTCATCTCCCGAACAATCTGTGAAGTGAGATTACGTTCGGAGATCGGAATGACCTTGAGAGTACCCAATGGTACGGCGAGGATTAGAGGGCCCTCCAATTCAGTCGGCCAGTATTTTTCGCACTTGTTCTGATGAGGTATAAAGCGGATGCAAAGTTTTAGAGGAGCTATAGCATGGATAAAAAGGGGCCATGCACCTGAATAATGCTGTGAATACAAAACCACATAATGTTAAAGGCAACCATATTTGATTCTTCACAAAAAACTATCGACATGACTACATAGAAGATTAATTTTCGATAAATTTCAATGATAGGGGAATTTTAAAACATCTAAAAGTTGTCTCAACACACAATCGATAGAAAGCTAACTCACATGACATCTTGTCAGCTAATTACTCCATTATAGGGATTTTAACCAAATTCAGCTTTGACAACGTGAGCATGGAAACACACCAAGAGACCAATAAATCCATGCAGTTAATTTTTACATGGAAACATCATTAGCCACACATAAATATAAACCAGAGTGGGCTCGACATAATGCAGTGATATTTCAACAACTCCTCGATATTATATTACAGACGCATTTAACTCATAATTTCTTGAAAACTGCTGAAGTTCATATACCAAAAGAAAGTAAAATTGTCATCGAGTCATCGGCGGTTCGACCAATGGCTAATTAAACAACCAATATGACCAGCAATATTATATAATAGCCAGCGATAAGTAAGTAGATCTTCTTAGAGTTTGTTAGGACGCATTTAAAAATGACCAAACACCGGTTAACACGGGCTTTGCTCCGGGACGAAATACAAAAAACACTTGACGTTTTCATAGACTCTTTGGGACTAAAACAAGGCTGTCATCGATACGCCGATGTCTTGACCATCAATGGTTAATTGTATTAGAGAATTTTCATCCATGTAAACAACTTTTGTTAATTTTTTTGAATATAGCCCTTTGGTCTTTTTTTTATCTCCCGGGTTTAAGTCAAATGCAACTACAGCATTATTTCAGCGACCAGATAGTAATATCATAGTTCTATAAATGCAGTCTTCTCACTTCCTGAATCTGAGAAAATAAAATTGGTTTATGCGTTTTAGAAAAGAAAAGCCGATCAATTTACACGAACATATTAATGTCTTGAATAAATATAGTATCTTAATATTATGACGAGCGAAAAAGATAGAATTTAATTGGACGGAGGAAATTAATTGTAATTTAGCAAAGACAACGAGACAAACGCTACCACACTGTCTGGATATGTTTTTATTTTCTATCAGAAGAATTAGACAGTTTATTAAAAGGGAGATGCGTACATTCATTCATAAAATACAGACGTTCAATGTTTATCCATCCAACAAATCTTTGATAGAGAAATTTACTGGGCAATTTTTTTAGTTTAAATGAACAACTAAGTCCACAGAGGGGGAATTTTGTAATAGCCTACCAATGGATCCTTTAACGAAGTCTTTTATATCGGGCAGACAACTACAATAAAGTCCACCTTATTTCCACAAACGGAAAAACCCCTTTGTTGACAACCGTAGGCAAAACAGTGAGAACACTATACGGCGAGAAGAAAGACGTATACTCAGAAACATAAAATTTCAGACACACAACATTAGAGTCTGGTTAATCACCTCTTTCTTGCTATCTGTCTAAAAGAACGATATCCCAGTTATCCCAGATAGAGATAGAATGCGCACACAAGTCAGGCACAAAATGAACTTTAATTATGACCTTGAAATATACAAACGGGTCAAAAATAAAATATGAGGTTTATGAGAAATGTAGCAGATATAATAAAAAAACGTTATTTCCTCGAGGGAAAATATTCAATAAAATACTTTCTTCATAAAAACATTTTCGCCTTGACACTTCCGATTCTAACCCGTGCTTTCTTTGTAGAACTTCGCCATCTGGTTCGCTTGAAATTCTGCCGTTGATTCAATCTTCTCTACCGGCAAGATATTCCTTCATCAGGGGTATATTAAAGTGATTCATTCGATTTCGGTCGGCTTCTTCGTCTAATTAACTAATTTAATGAAGATTTTCCGCCAAACATTCGATTTCCGAAGTTCAGGAGAACATCTTTCGACTTTTTTATCGTTATTCCCTCCTCTTTTGTTAGATTTCATCTTTCCATATTTCATGGTTCGGGACTTTCATTCTAGACGTCTTGAACAGCATTCAGCATCATTCAATTTTAGTTTCAAGAGAAGATCTCCATCCGCCGTTTGCTTTTTTTCATTATGTTTCAGTTCTGGTTTCAACTCAGTGCCAACAGTATGACTCAGTTCAGGATGCTAGATTATTTTCTTCGGATTCTCATTCTGCTTCATATACTTATTCGAACCGGCTTTTGGTTCTGTCATCTGACTGACCTTTAATTTAACGATCTAGATGGAGCTCTTTCTTCTGATTTAGATCGTCACATTGCTTTCTTATGTCATCGTTTGCCATGTAAATTATATATGTGAGATTTATATGGACAGAATCGGACGAAATGTAAATCATTACAAAGCCAGCATTCAGTTAGAAATCTACGGTGAGAAAAAATATTCTGGGTCACAGTTTCACTCTGAATTCGATTCACATAACTGTGTTCACCAGATAACTGCTGAGTCATGCCATAGTCACATTTGATGTCACAACTTTTGCAATCATTAGCAATATCCTGTAATGTGATTTTCGCTCTCAACCAATTTAAGGATTCGGCAATACGTGTCGGATTGACAAAGTTCTCGAAGACCCCTCAACAATGGTTTACGCTTTAAATGATCTTTCGAAATAGTAGGAAAATCGTAGAGTTCAAAACATGTATTCAGACGGTAGGCACTGGTCATCCGATCTTCAACATGGTTTTTAGAGAGAGTAAGACATTTAATGCATTTTCGGAAAACCACAGTAAACAATTCAGACAGATTCACCAAAAGTAAGATCAAAATTGCCTTTAGAAGGATGAAACCCGTGAGCCTTTCACATTCAGCAGTTCCAAACTTTCGTACTAATAGACCAACTTTCCCTCTGACATATGGACGTGAAAACGTCATCACATTTTTTAAACGAGTTAATGGAAGTTCGAGATGTTTTAGGTTCATAGTAAAATACACTGATTTGTTGAATTAGGAGTCCTACAGATGGTTGGAAAGAGGAAATACCCGATTTTTTAGTTTCCACATTCGTATTTTGAGACGACTTTTGTTGGATAAAAGTGAATAATTTTTACCAAAGAAAAATTAACTATTTTTTATTAATTATTCATGAAATTTGAATATTTGTCAAAATGTGCTAAATTACAGGACCATTGTCTTGCATAATTTTGGAGGAAAACCTACCATTAAGACAATTATGTGTTATTATTGAGCTCTAGGATTTGTGGTTATTTTGGAAGGCTAATAAGGTTATAACTACCGTTGAGGACTTACTCTGCCGCGTTCATTTTCCTTGGTAAGCATGACAACGATTGAGGCTCGTTCCTGCCAGACCATTCTCCACATATCCACCACGGTTCCAGGCAGAACACCCTGAGTTGCAATGTACTGGGGTCGTGGGGAGAAGAATATTCGACTTCGTCGATTGATGGATTTGGGGGATGAATCCACCTTCTCGTTGTCCTCTGCTTCTCCCTCTTCCCTCTCTTTGCCCGACATCGACGTAGGTTGAGATTCCCCTTCTTCTACTTCTCTGGGACTCTGCAAACCCTCTCGAAGGAAAACCTAGGTTTTTAAGGATACCTTAAGCAAAGATTTACATATATAGATGGTCAATGTGGGCGTCTAACTAATCAAATTCAAGAGGACAATGTAAGTCGGCACACATCAACCAATGCGGGATTTATAGGATGCTGACAAACAAAGCTCAAAGGGAAATGTATTTACAAAGTCATGGTATAAGATCCAAGCTTGTTAGAAGTAGGCTCGTAATCGTAACCGAAGAACACGTCCTCACGCAGGGTGGACTAATGAAGAAGCTGAACCGGGAGATCAGTATGGCCATTAGCTGGACCAGACTATCTAGTCATCGGTCGCCATCGCTCCTTGTCGAGTTTGACATACACGAGATAAATAACCATCTAGTCTCACTATTTGTAAGCTTTATGCTTCTTGGCCCCTATTTCCATCTTTCACAGATCTTATAAACTTTATGCCCTTTCATGTTTACTTGACTTATCTATAATGATGTGTCTTAATAAAGATCTACTTAGACCATGCTGCCTACATCACAGAGTTGTTTTACCACGCAGATGGTCTCTAAGTCGTCCATTATCCTTATCAGCACGCTGCCCACACCGCTCTTGACAACTTGATATCGGTCTGGAGGTGATTTGACCATTAATACTAACAATATGAAGACGATTTGTCTTTTTTGGGTTAATGTCCTGAACTAACTTGTTTTTTATCCCACTTTTCGGATTTGGATCAACCATAGCTTCGAGATATCTAGAAGACATACCATGGCGACTTAAACTAGACGTCCAAACATTAAAAGAATTCAGAAGAATCATACCTTACAAAAAGAACCAGGATACTAAACGAGGATATTAAAAAGAGAGTTGATTATAAGAGTGGCTCAAAGATGCTTTCTCTCCACCTAGGCCAAATGTTGTTAACACTGCTTAATTGGCTTGGAAAGTTCAGCACTAACGTCAATATCATTTGTTAAGATCAAATAGTTTGGAGGTGGTCAGCTACAAGTTTAGGACATATCAAGTGCCAATACACATGCCGCATGACTATAGATTGCTGGATAGTAGTTATTAAGTTCTAGAAGACTGTAAAGTGGCGGCTTCGTGTCTGTTGTTTTCAGCAGACGCACAAAAAATCTTTAAAATGGGGTACATTTTCAATATAGCTTCAGAGGACGCGATTAGATAAATGGTAGTAGATTGCAAAAGATTTTGAACCGTGAAGTTTCTCACGATAACATATTCACAATACGCTTCAGCCTTTGCGTTCATAAAAAGTTTGAGAATTCGAAAGAAAAATTACCTAGAATATATTCAACATTACTCTAGAAGACTGTTAATTGAGGTTCAGGACTTGGGACAATGTCAGATTTCTTGAATTAAATATATGCAAAAAACTTACAGTAAATCTAGTTTAACAGAGGAAACCTGAGCTTTGATTATACAAAAAACAAACTAAAACCGTTCGTCATGGTAGACATTTAATCATACGGTAAGATTGATAAATACTATTACGATCAGTATTCCTTCGGACAAATAACTGGGTCAGGTCATTTCAAGATCCGTAGGTACTGATACACCCAGAATAATTATTAATCCAGAGATATGCGCCCCTATTCACAAACAGACAAATTATCTAAGCCTTACTTTGGTATCTTCTTACCACGCATTTGATGGAGAATTCAGGATAACTATTAGAATTGACATGCGGCATGCACCAATAAGAGAGAAAGCAATCCCTTATCTTATTATGCAAAAAATAAACCCAAGCTACCAACTTTCACTTAACATGCTAACCGAGTCTAGAAAATAAATCATTTAGTGGAGAATAAACAGACGGACAGAACCATCAGTGGTTTGCGAAGTCAGAGGCCATGGGTTGGATAACCGTTTGTACATATTCAATGACCGAAACGACAAGTAACAGATTAAAACAAGCCAATGGAAGATTGGTAGCGAACTGGCTAATAATGGTTAATAGAGTGATAAAGACGACGAAACGAAGCTTAAAACCACAGGGTTGACATTTTGTCTCAGAATTTATGATTCCTGTTGGTTGTCTCTAGGTTGCCAATCCCCCTTATCAATACACGGGTGTACATAGATCCCGGCGACTTGGCAACTGATTTGGATAAAAAATATTATCAGTCCGGCGACAGTTTGTTCTCCAACGTCAAATATTCAAAGACGATTTGCATTCCCATTTATAGTCTTTATCGGATTCATAAAGTGCCTTGGAGTAGCTGAACTTCCGCCTTATTTCACTCTCTCCTGGTCTGAGTCAACTGTGGTATAGAAATATCTATTGGGCACAGAGGTCATAGAGGCTTGCCATCATTGAAACAGCGTAAAAAGGGACTTTACAGACAAATAATTTACCCAAGATGTGCGTCGATTTTCAACAGACTTCAATTGATATTGATAATGCTGACACCACCCTTGTCCGAATTCAATCCCGGAAGCAAAAAAGATCAAATCTTCAAGAATCCTCCTATTTAACGAACTAACCATTATAGAAACCGTGGAGTTTAGTTTTGAGTTGACGAAAAATAGGTCTATTTGGGGATAATAAAACCCAGTTATATGCAAGCAAAAAAGATTATATAAATAATGCCCACAAGTATAATTTTAAATCTGGATTATAATATTATCAAATTACTAACCAGATTTAAGAATCTGAGAATAGAAATCTTGCGATATAATAAAGAAAAATGAAATGTCCAAACCTTAAAGGAGCACTTACCGGATTTGAGATATAGTTGGCGTTGATATAATCCGATCCGGGAACGCTAGGATCTCCATCACGGAGTATCACACGAGTAGCATCAAAGGGGAGGATGTTCTTGTATCGATTTTTCGCGGCATTACAAGGTCGACTCCCCTCAATGCGAGAAATACCAGCTGTTGTCGGCTCATCATGGAGTTCCTCAAATTCCTCCCAGAAACCCGTCACCCGCTTTCCTCGAACACCTTCCTTCTCTAACTGAGCGACACGCTGGTCCAAGCAGGAGACGTTCAATCGCGTTACGTTGAAGGGCTAAAATGGAAAATGAATAAAAATAATTGAATGCCCATCTTGAGCACATAAGAAGCACCCTAAAGTTTTCCTGCAAATCAAATTCTGCCACCCATCTCTCGATGAGTTTTAATCAATGCTATCATCTTACTATGAATTAGATATATACCGATGGGCATCAGATATACATCTTAACCATTACGCCACACAAAAGAATGATAGGTAAATTAATTTTTTATAAACATTTTTAAACCAGTAGTCGTATCACTAACACTTTGAATAAACAAAACTGATTTACAAGACCTAAAAATATGTAACGTATTGGGAACTACGCACAGCTATCCTAGAAAGTACACGTTTTTACCCGATCATATCGTCTCGGATTGTGTCAATTACAACTGTTTAGATAAACAAACAAAATAGCCTTGACGAAAGGTTAAAATCATTCAAATTTAATCATGTCTCCTAAATAGTTTATCATGTGGCCAGACAGTGATAGTCCAAATATAAGTTTTTACACTCTTCTGCTTAGCATACCTGATCCCATTTTGATCATTGATTTTTAAGCTAATCTAATTAGACGCGCACGGACACAGATTATATTATTATCATATTAGTTATGAGCATGTTGCGAAGAGAATGACGTCCAACTCACTCATCCTGGGCATGGAGTCTCATGAGAGCCCTTTGTAATGTAAAGCTTTTCTACACTGTTAGAAGTCCAGTTTCTGCTGATGATTCACCTTCCCACTAGATATCGTTAGTCTACAGTTGACTCAGACCAAGAGAAAAATAAGACAGAAGTGTTGTTACTGTAAGACACTTTACTAACGCAATAAGATTAGATACAAAAGATAGAAATTTATCTTCCGAACGACTCTCGAGTTGTCAGGATGCGGCGCGCACCAGCATATTATTAAGGGCTAAGGATGATATGGAGACATGAAGAAATTGATCATTTCAGCAGTTTGAACTATGTTTAATCGGCTTTCTATCAAGCTCTAAGCTCATTGAGAAGGGAGAAATATCTATCTCTCATCTTGAGCATATGAAAAAGGTCCTCAAGTCTCCCATGAGAAAACCATTTTGTACTGCCCCCTTCCAAAAAAGTATGGTTTGAATAGATTAGTAGTCTCTGATTTCATGCACGCATGTTAACCGATAGGTTACATGTGTAAACAATTTAATCGACAGCTTGCAGGACCTATCTACTATCGACAAGAATCCAAACCTACAGAACCCAATATTAAATGTCAGAATAAAGCCACACCACGATGTTATTAAACTAATCTAAGATTAAAATCTAACTTTAACAAGTTTCGGACATTACCTGGATATCACTGGTCATACCAGAAAGCGTAAATTTTTCTATCCGATTCTTCAAAGGAAAAGATTCCATAAAAGCCTTCTCTAAATATACGTTTTTAATCATTTCCTAGTTACCTTACGGTAAATATAAGTTAACGATAAACATTGAAATGAAATTGGATTCTATTGGGAGATGTATTTTAAATTAGATTTGTCATATCGAAGGTATGCCAAGCGCCTAAGTCTTTTTCTCGTTCTAAATTGTAGATAAACAGAACTGTATGCATATATTTGTACTAATATAAAAGTTCTGATAAGAATTTGGTAAATATAAAACATAAAAGTTATCAAAATACTACCGATGGAAGCAAAGAAACTTACTTGTTTTAGACATATTAAATCCCCATCTTTAACCATAATTGGAAAGGCAGAATAATATTCAATAAGTTGACTGAGAGTAGAGAATTCCCGTCCATCTCCCAAGTCAAATTTTGAATTTGGAAGTCGATTAACAAGAATGTGAGAAACTGTGTTTCTGCCGGTAACTACTGATAAAACATAAGACCCTGGCTGACGAATAGATTCACGAACTAAGAAGCTTCCATTTTTGCCTTTTTGAAGAAGGAGATTCTGTGCCTCACTTGCCGTTTGCCGGCCATGAAACCATCTAGCACTAATAGAATTTAGTAGAAAATAATTAAAACAAACTCACTTTTCAGTAATATAATCATCAACCATTAGAGGATAACGAAGTTCAATAATAGTTCCATTTCTCTCTTTTAGTTGATCAGGGTGTTCCCGATAGTAATTAACAAGTTCTGGTAATGTGGCAAATTTTTCACCACCGAAAAAACTTAAAAAATCACCAGTATTCTGAATACGAATATGTGCGAAGGAGTCTTTTCTGCGAACAGAGAGGGTGAAGTTCCCGGGACTGTTATGGCTCTGTCGAATAAGAAAGCTTCCTGGCTCACCTTTTTCGATTAGTAGTTTCTCAGCTGCGAGCCCTGATAGTTCATTATAGAACCATCGACGTGAATCGATGGCCATATCGCCAAGCGATATACTGCGCTTTCAGGCCTAACACGAATATACGCAAATATTCAATTATAAATATGACAAATATAGCACATTAAAACTACTCGCAAATATTATCTAGACTTCCAAATGAACCTACAATATTATATTTATTAAAGACCAACCTAGAAAATTTATATATGATAGGTTTTTATATGACATTGGTATTCCGGTGGTCTAAGTATGTTTTTTTTAACTAGCAATAAAACGGTATGCTACTTTCAACCAATAAAATTGTGCGCTAAATAGCTGGCTTTATCAACGTCTTGTAAGATTAATCTACAAATGCACATGCATTAATTAATGAACTTCCTGCTTTAAATTTTAAATATTTAATTTTTATACGTAGTAATAAATAATTACGATTTTACCCATACAACAAACGTGTTTTAGCAAGCTATATCGGCAGTCATTTCATGGCCAAAATTTGTGTATGTCTTTGAATGCAAGTAATTCGTTGTGTTAACATACTTTATAAACTAATGTTTTGAAGTAGCCGAGTATACTTGTGACTCTTCTCGGTTCTTTTATAATATATTGACCTGCCTAAAATCTGTAATTACTTAGCTTAATAATTACTTGCAGATGATCATGTTCGTTTGGATACGAAATGGAACCCAGTTGCATTGATGAGGCTGAAAATGGGCTGGTGAACTGTAGGATCTCAACTGCTCTTCAGTCTCAAAAAGATATGCTTGACATGGCCACTTCTAATCTCCCTGATTTATCATCTTCACGTAATGGCGCCTCTCCCCCCATTTTTGACTCCTCCGGATCAGATGTCTTGGCTGTCAGCCAGACGGGAAATAATCGAATGAGCAAATCATTTACTAATAGTGACTCTGCTTTGCCGCTTTCTTATTCTAGCACTCCTTTCGCCCCTCGAGCGCCTTCCCTTCCGCCTTCCAACACCTCCAAATATTCAACCAGTTCGGATACTAATATAGCTCCTCCAGAAGTCCCCATCCGTACCACCTCGTCTCCTAAAAAGAACGCCTCCCTTCCTCTCTTCATTGGGCGTGAATGGGTACTTGAGAAATTCTCAAGATGGCTTCAGCTCTCTTCTGATAATACTCCAGTATCCACCGAGGCCATGTCATGTACTTTCATCGTATTGGGCGGACCTGGTGCGGGCAAAACGTCTCTGTTCAATCAGATTATTAGAAAAGATTGCCTAGGTATATCCAACCAACTTTTGGCTTATCATGCATGTTCAAATCAATTTGCTGCTACCCTAAATCTTCCCCGCTTTATCCTTTCCCTTCGAGATCAGTTGATCGCAAGACAAGATTCTATTGGCGCCTTTTACAAAGAGCGAATTTCCGCCAATGGAGGTCGACTCAATCGCCTTTTTACTTCTGCCCGAATGTGTGCTTTTCCTGATGAAGTTCTCTCTGAAGGCATTTTCAAAGTTCTCAGTGATTTAGATACTCGACAAATCGGTAGTGAACAGAAGCTCTTCTTTGCCATTGACGCTGCTGATGAATGTCTGCGTTTTAATCCCACCTCCGAAGTTCGGGCCCCTCCATCAATTTCCAGTATTGGATGCTCTCACAAAAGACTTTCACAAGCTTCTTCCACATCTGACCATGCAAATGAGTTTCAGAGTCTTAATCTTCATCAATCCTCCGGCCGTATTCGACAGGGATGGGTCAGTCGAAATCTCCTTGAACTCCTTGCAGTCAATGCGCTCTTTCTTCCACCCTGGATTGGTATATTTATCACTTGTCGTCGAGATTCCCAAACTATTCTTCGTCGTCTCTTCCGTTGTGCTAGTACTGCCTTTCTAGATGATACTAGATGTCCTCTTGTTGTCAAAGATCTTAATGACTATGTTCTTTCCCGAGTGAAAAACGACCCACTACTAAGTAATATCTTCTCCTTTTGTGGACATGAAACCCTCCAAGTGTTGCAATATAAGAGCAATGGCTCTATACTTTATCTTCATATTGTCTTATCTGCAGTGAGTGAGGGTTGGTTAACTCCGGAATATATCAAAACCATCCCAGGAACTATTAACGGTCTATTTCTCTGGCTTAGTCAGCGTTTACTCAACCCCATTCCTAACGATCCTTCAACTTTAATTATGACTGTTATCAAGCCAATACTGAATCTAGTCTTGACAACACCTAGACCCTTAACCCTTACAGAAACAGATGTTATTTTACAAGCAAACAATGTCTCTCCAAAGATTCTAGAGAATTGGAAACAAGTGCTTTTTCAACCCTTCTTCTTAACTCATGACTACCCAGTGTTCTTGGTACAGCAACAGCCCCAGCAATGGATAGATCTCCTCGACTATGCAGATCTTCAACACGAGCGTGTTCTCAGTCTTGCTCATACCAGTTTACGGGATTGGTATCTGGATGTCAAATATTCTACACCGGTATATCTAGCCTCATCTAGGGACGGCCATACTATGCTTGCATTAGCTGCCCTCAGTCAAATCAAACGAACTCCAGGTCTTTCACATTCCTTCACATGGGACATACTCTACAATTTCGCGCGTTCTAGTCTGTACAATTCTCCGGAGGCAATTCAGAAATTGACCTCCGCTCTGAGGGATGTTGAGTTGGACTTTACTGTGGATACTCTTGCCAATCTTGACTGTTGGATGTTCCTCCACGACCCTATACTTGTACATTGCTCATTTGCAGGATCGTCTATTAGTCAGCTAATTGAAGATGCTCTGAATTATGAACACAGAACTTTTGAGCCTCAGTTAGGATTACAAACTTGCAACGGAACGAGGAATCTGGATAGGAAACCCAAGCAAGTTCTCTTACGAACTGGAGCTGATAAGGAAACCTCAATCGGCCAGTTATGTACAGCGGCGTTTCAGGGGAAACTGGATGTTGTGAAGAGCATTCTAGCTCAAGCGTCTGTGGATATAGAATCACGGGATGCTGCTGGTTCAACACCGTTGGTTCTGGCTGCACGACAGGGGAACCTGGAAATTGTCAAATGTCTTCTGGACGCTCGTGCCAGATTGGATCAAATAGATCAAGACGGATGGTCAGCTCTGCGATCTGCGGCATGGGGTGGGCACTATGGTCAGTGTTTGAATTTAAATTTAACGCAAAATGCTTGGAGTGTTCGTTTAAATTTAGAAGTACCTAAAGAACACATCCGTGTAAACCAGCTAAATTAATTATTTTGCGTGTAAATGAAAGTAAATTATTAAATTATCTTTTTTATTAATTCACAATTTAAGTTAAAATAATAATCGTTTGCGCATAATTAGATTTTAATTGTAGACAAAATAAATAGTGAATTCAAAAATTTGATGATAAATCTTAAGTGTTATTTTTTTCGTAAGGTACAGCATGAGATTTTCCATTTATTTATACACCACTAGAATAAAAAGAGATTTTACGTCATCAGTAAGAAACTAGTCGAATTATGGAACCTCCTAGAATTTCAAATAATGATCTTGAAGTTTTATCGTTTTCACCTTCTTCTTCATTCCAGTGATATTTCAGTTGGAAGCGGGTTACCGAAAGTCAATTTATTCCTTTTCTTCCTTCTCTCGTTCTTATTCGCCCTCAAAATATGTAGGACTTATGGTTGTTCAATCCGTGTATCGTTTTAAATGTAATATATTTAAGTTATCACATTTTTGAAACTAGATAATGGTGGCAATCTCTTCTCTGTTGTTTCAATTTTTATGAATTTATTGGAATAATGCATCTTCAATTGATTGATTGATTTAATTATATTATAATTTTTAGATAAATTTCCACATTACAATTTGAGAGTTGAAGAAATACAGATTTCACCTAAAGATGGCTTTACTTAATGGTATTAATATTTTACCGTTTTTTATCCCCGAAGTTAGGTGATCCAGTATTTTAAAACTGTTCGGCGCATTCGAACTCTGGCTATTTAGGCAGTCGAATAATTTAATAAATTTACGTTTGAAATGCTTACTAAAAAGCTGTGGAATATTCACATTATTAATAATTTTGTGTTTAATAAATGCAAGTATCTGATGATAAAGCTTCCGAAATCAAGAAATACCGACCTAAAATTAATAAAAATTTATTACTAAAAGCGTGGAAAGATACGTAGTTTCAGTATCACGAGTAATGAGGGAATTTTAAATGAAATCTTGAGATCTTATTTAAAACAAATAAGGTGCTATAACTATTTTTCTAAATATGACTTTGCCCTCAACAAACCTCCCTCACTGTCTGCATTTCAATTTACCTACGATATCGATTGATCTCGATGTATATCGGCTATCTGTTAATAGCATTTTGTGATAAAAGATTCCCAAGATCATAGATACTTTTTAATTTTACTTAGGAGACATAATCAGTTACATTTCCGTCTTTTAGGTCGAGGTACATTAGAGCTACTGGTTTAAAAGTTCAAAAGAAATTAGTTTTATACGTTTATTACACTGGACAGTCAATATTTTATGGGAATTTTTATATCCTCAAAACTATTTCATTTGGATGGTTTGATTCGACTATACTTTGTTAAAAAATTGACTGAACAGAATATTAAGTTTGAAAGTAATTTTGTACTGCATATTTTCTACATTTAAGTGTATTTTAAAATCCCTATAGGGTGGTTAATTTTGGCATACTAGGGTCCACGAATTATTATCTTAAAAACCACAATCCTTTCCTTGTTATCAAATTCTATATATTTGCTCATTACCATTAGCGAGAAAGTTAAAATTAAATCTTTAATAGAGTAAAGCTATCAACAAAAATCAACACTGACATTTTTCAGTTTAAAAATTAGTCTTTAGAAATAATTAAGATTAAAAGCCCTTAAGAGATTTCTTTTTCCAATTTTAATTTCGTTTACTATTCCGAATTTGCTTCTAGAGTCCACCAAGTGGGTCAGAACGGTTACACTTCAGTCTTAATTATTTTCCATTATATGAGGAGTAAAAAGAGGAGGAAGAAAAACTGTCATAAGGAATGATGAGTTACGCAATTTGCCCAATCTCCCATTTACTGCAACTTTCCCTTCCAATCTTCCATCCTATTGGTCGATCAACTATTCTCTGGCACGATTGTGATTGGCCAATCGGACGGGGAACTGGGAGTGCCCCTGTATCTAAAAGCAACAATGCCAAAAAAGAGAGAAAGAGAGGCATTTGGTCTTTCCAATGCACACACAAGCTGAAAAATGAAAATTACAGCTCGGAGGGATATAATCCACCAATTTGTGGTCCTTTTTTTCTCTACCAGGCAGATTGAACGAAAATTGTTCTAGAGTTTTCTAACTTTCCGCTAATTAGGAGAAACTTGACTTTCTTTATTATAAACGACCATCTACGTATTAGTAGACTTAAATAGAATTTGATTTAATTAATTATGAAAATTTCAGTCCGATTTAATAGAATTTTAATTTAGTATTCTTTCATATATTCAGTTGAAATTACTTTCTGGAGTTTTCAACTTAAAAATTTAATGGGTTGCAAGGATTTATTAATGTTTCCGACTAAAAATGGACCTCCAAAATCTGTTTTTCAAATAATGGGGAAAATAAAACTGTGAGAAAAGTTTTGATTATATCAGTATTTAAGGTCGATCCAAAGTAATAAATGCTGGAAGTACAGTGCAAATTGGGTGAACCCTCATGAGCTCTGCTGTGTTTAAAATTATGCTAGATCTGACTATCCTATTTATATTTTGACTTTAAAAAGAAAAAAAAATGACATTTTAAGTGAAGGACCAACCAAAGTAAAAACGAGTCATAAGATCTGAATGTCGCGAACATGTACTCATCCAGGAAAGAGATACAAATCCCTCAGTTTGAAAATTGGAACATTAAAATTTAAAGTCGTGGACTTTACAACAGAATTAAAAGACGCACAATTTTAACTCAAAGATCAAATTGTGATGTCCTTCCTTTATTTATAGACCTACTCGATCTCCTTCACTTGACTCCTACTAAAATACTTCGTTGTTATCTATGAACAGATGCCTTTCACTATGAACAATTGTAAAATTATTTTGTCTTATTATTGATCATACAAAATAGACTCAAATTATGTTAATTACTAAGCAGTTATTTCTTAGATTAGTTTTTTACACAGTTTCTTAAGCGAACGTTTATACTACATTCTAGATCCCATTTGATCGCTTGAAAATATTTCTATTTTAATAAAATTATAACCCCATTTGGATAATTTTTGCTTTATAGGCTTTAACTTTGTATTTGTTTTGATAGTTGCAAATGGGGCTAAAAGCATTCCACGAGTTAACCGTTTGGAAAGAGATAAAATTTTATTATCCTGATAATCGTTAGAATTAGGCAGTTATAAAAGTATATAAAATTCCAAATGATATAAAATAATATACTAGATAGGTAATCTGCATTGTCTGATGGTTACCAAGCCCAAATAGAAAAGAAACTTTTTCTGCCACTGGTTTCGCTAAGATGGGTAGAATGGTGTTGCCTATAAATGAATGAGAAATTTTCTTTCCTTAAAATAATATTTTTTGGTATTTAGAAGTATCCTTGTATTTATATCATATAAAAATATTCATATATTTGTTTTAAAGAATGTCTGTTATAAGAATGCAGTTATGAACTTGTCTGGATTTTTTTAAATGGCATTGACTGTCGAAAATGATTAGGATATCTATTTTGAATTTGTCGATGGACTATGAATATAAAGAAATAACCTGTGCTAATTTTGATTCAGCAGCTATCCTCATTAATTTTTATCTGAATAATAGCGGGATCCCTTTAAAGTCTCCATGATCCAAATTATTTCTCATTTTTCGATGAAGACGTATAAAATAGCCTTTAGTCATTCGAGATTACATTTTATCGTGTCTCTCCTTGCAGTAATAAATGGAAATTAAACACGAATATGTTTAATGATATTAATTCCTAAGTCTACGGCTTGACAGCACTTGACTTAAGATAGATGAAATAAGAAATAACGGACACTTTTTTTCTATTCATGAAGTTCTGGTTTTTAAGCTATATCAGAAACGGTAACAAAATCCATGGATATATATGTGATCAAGTACTTCTGGTGATTCTGGATATTTTCGTTAGATTAATTGTTGCTATTAATATTAAGATTAAATATACACAAGGCATAACTCACACATATAATGCTTACATTCACCTTAATAGAAGGATTCGCAAATAATTCGAATCCCCCTATCTGCATTAATTATTTAAATAAGTAATTAGATATATTACGTCCCCATCAGCCATGATTATTGTCCTACATCCGTTTGTAATTACAAGTATTTAAAAATCTAGGTCAATAAAGTTTACTTAGTTTAAACGACGCGACTGAGGATGTCCAAGTGCCTTTATAGTCTCTCACTTTTGCCTTTGACATTTCCTCTTAATGAAATCCACGTTTGATTTATTACGTAGAACGCACACTTACTTTACGACTTTTGCTTTTAGAACGACCAAGCAACCATTGCAACGTTTACTTTTAACCATTTATAGGTTGAATTCGAGTTAAATTTTGCGCGAAAGTTTGTGATTTGTTCTGACATTCTTCTAGCTGGGATTTCCACTGCATTAGGCCGATAGCCGAAAGTTTCCAACCGCATTTACCTGCAAATCCGAATGTTTCCAAATGATAGATCTGAAGAAAAGCATGACCTACGGAATGTTTGGTTACCCGCCGATCATGCTTGTGATCTGCCGGAGTCATTTTTAACTGGCAGAATAAAACAGTAGAAGTTGGGGTTGGGATGTTTGTTCATTTGGTAGATGAGGTCACTACTAGATTATTTAGAAAGTTCAAATAGAAGTGCACTGGTTACAAGTTAACGAAGTGTGAGATGGCCTATTACACGTATTATAATGTCAGACCCAAGTTTGACTTAGACTCTGGAAAAGTGGAAGTAAACACAGTTCTAATCTCTTTGAAGGTTGCATCAACAATGCACTAGTAAACATTATCATGTGATCGTTTATTCCATGTGTAGATCTAAGAATATGTTCCATTTACATCACTTTCTACCAAAAATCAATAGAAAAGTGAGGAGGGAGATTTTCAGTCTCCTGGTGCGTATGCTGGGAAGGGAATTTGTGTCCTCCCCAATACTCCCTTATATCTGAAGGGATATGCAAAATAAAAATCCCAAATACTATTCTTTCAGTATAATTAAAGATCAACATGGAGAATGTAGCCAAGGATTATGTGATAAATTTTGGAGAGACGTATCATATGGCGTCTCAAAATACCAAAATGGTGAAAATTTATTTAACACAAGCTTTAAAATGTTGTTTTCTCCACCGCACATACGAGTCAATTGGAAAGATTTCCAGTTGCAAATCCGAGTAACAGAAAAAAGGCTTTCATTTCATAGTCAAAGAGTACAGAGACATTCAAAATGTACGTTTAAGCTTATGATTTTTATTAATACTTGTCCCTGGCATTACAAAAAAACTTTAACATTTCTTTATTAAAAAACAGCATCTGAATTAAGAGAACCTCAGTATAGTCTAATGAGATTTGAAACGGGAAAAGGGATTTTATTTGCCTTATAGGGGCATTGAGTTCCCCATTTTTTCATGAGGGATCTGACATTCCGGTAAACGACTTCTGGATTCATGAGTGTCTACAATACTCAGAGCTTATTGAACAGTTTATTAAATTTCGGGTTTGGTCATATCACTTCAGTTTATCTGCATCTGCTTACACCAAAGAGTGAGTCGGTGAAATTAGCTCATATGTTGTGGATTTATTATTACATACAGCGAATAAAAAGGTAACTTATAATCGGAGTAACGCATCCGAATTCGTGAAAGTTCAAGTGGCGGATGTCGGTCGAAGCAAAAGAATGAAAGTTGGACCATTAAAGAAAGCGTTCTACATCTAAAGACTGGATTCATCAGTGCAGTTATATACACCGGTACCTTTCTGCATTATATTTAGTTTTGATATGTAAAGGCACAGCTTTAAGACTTTAAATTTAGTTCACATTAGGAAAGAGTTGTGAAGGATGTGTGAAAGTTAACCTGTAAAAAAACTTCAGACGTTTATGTGAACACAAACGTTGCAAGTTAGCTATACGCAATAAAGTTCGGAGAGCGTTTGTTCAAATCAGACTGAGGTGAAGGGTCATTACAGGAGCACATGTTCAAAGCGAGGCAGAGAACGTTAAGAATTGGGAATTAGTACCCGCAATTCTGTAATAGAGTCCCAAGCTGTCTAAGTAACTGAGTGGAATAAAAGTAATTTTTGTTTCTCTAGTGTTCCATTTTATGAAATATCTGCTTACCAAAGATACTATTTGACCTCAAAAATAGGAATTTTCTTATTAGTCAACATGGTTAATTTTCCGTTTCAGTCATTTTTTTTTATTTTGTTCTTTATAAACATGATAAATAAAAATTAATGAAGTACCTTTTTTAATTTCGTTTAACTTTTTACGCCGACATAATTTATTCTCCGGATTTAAGGAACTATTAATTGTTACTGTTGATGAAAAATTCTAACCACTGGAAAAGGAGAGAGCACCAATTTAATGTCCGTTGATTTACAGCAGGGAAATGGTAAATATCAAAATGAATTAAAATCCCTTTCTACTAGCGCTAAATTTATTTATTTAAAATAAATTTTAACAAGTCTTCATCACACTATTTTGGTTATTTATTTTTTTCTTCCTGGGTGATACTTCAGATCACCTTGTTATTAATCTCAAAACTAGTACATTTCATTATAAGAAATTTATAGTCATATTTAAATGAAAACTATTAATTTTAACAAGTAATGTTAGTTTATTGTGGTTAAGAAGATTTAATAGCAAAATTAAACTATTATCCATTCGATAAGAAGTAGGCAGTGTGGTGCAAAAGGCATAAGAATTTAAGGCGTTATGAGGTGTCATAATGATCAACGTATATATTTGTCAAGTTAAAGGCTATAGTTATGATGCTTATTAGCCCCCCGTCCAGGATTCAAAATGTCCAACAGTACTGAGTAAGGGGTGGGTAGTAGAGTGTACCATACTAGAAAGGAAAATTTTGGGGGAATGCATCGACGTTATACACTTTTTAAGTCGCAAATCACGTGATCAGTTGCACTGATAGTTAATATTGGTCAGTAAATTGGTGGGTTAATAGAATTCTTTTCATTCTGTGAGGTTTCAGGGAGGTCCCCTCAACCCAAAATGAATATCGTAATGACTAATTATTCAATGCATTTTTACATTATCTAATTTATACCGTGTCCTATAACTTATTTAAGAGTGGTTTGGTGTGGAGAAAAAGCTCTATTTGCAGTATTTGTAATGGTTCTTGTCTCATTAGATCTTAATTCGCATGATTTTTAATAATTTAACTCACCTCTTGTATTTTATAGTCCAAATTCCATGTTAACTGCCATGTTATTATATATTTAGGGCGGATTTTATCAACACTTATGCACATTTTCATCATTTTCAAATTATCCGTCCCGCATTTTCATCTTGGACTTGTGCTCGATGTCTCCGTACAAATTTCATTCATTATACAAGCCTCATTAAAATAATTAATTGCAGTAGTGGATTGCCATGTCATGCATAGAGATGAATTTCCACGAGAACACGTATAATTAATTTCATGGTTATTAATGTACAAATTTCAACAAATTAGATTAAGCGACTGCAAATTTTACATAAGATTACGCGATTTTAATGTTAAACCAGATCATTACTCTGGAAATTAGCGTGCCTTACCCCATTGAAATGTGCGTATTCTCTATTTATTAACTATAATTGTTTGATGAAATTTTTAGCACATCTTAATCGTATCTTTAAGTCTTCTTTGTTTAAGGGTAAATCGTCGAATTCTTTTCGTAATTTCCATTAAGAAATCAAAGTATTTTATGGTTGTGATATATGCAAGCTAGATGCAAATAATCCACCGCTATTTTGAACGGTATTAAATTTCTTAAAAGTAGGAAAACTGCCACCGAGTTTTACTTGCTCGTTTACGAGCAATATAAGGTCTACCTGCCACAATTTCGCTCAACTATTGGCTAATTTTCAAGGCTAGACCATTTGGCAAGCGTATTGGATCACATGACATAATCACTTCTACTCATTCTGTCACTGTTAACTCACTGAACATCAGCTAACTTTATTACATTAGATCAATTGTGCCACTTGAAGAATGCGACTCTGTTATACCACAATAAGTATTTTTATTAATACTATCCGCAGTAATACAAAAAATAACAATTTCTAATTGTCGGAAGCAATCGAAATCGGTTCAATAAATGATAGAGTGGAAGAGATCAAAAAGATACCGAAGACAACGTCAAGGTATCAGAGTCTTACTTCATTTGATTTTTGGAATCAGGTTGTACAAAATTTACTGAATAGGTTTTTCATGTTACAAAACTTAAATTTCATGCTTGCCGAAAATTTTCAGGTTTTAGTGACTGTCTTTTTAATCAGGTCTTGACGCTTCAATTATCTTTTCTCAGTGGTTGAGAAGGCAAAACGACCTAACATTGTAAATCTTATAAAAGTGAACTGGTCACAGTCGCAAAAACAAAGATATGACTTTGAACCAAAGATGTAATGAACACCAAGATAGGAATGCGGGAACATAAGAAGGATAAGGTAAGTGAGAGTTGGGCAAACGTAAACAGAGCAAAAGGAAATTTATTATATGCGAAGGGTTGACCCTATGTCTTCTTCATTAGTTCAGTTGGCGGTAAAAACGCCCTTGCATAGCATTTAAGATACAAGATGGACGTGAGTCAAAATATTGGTATTTTCTACAGACTTTTTATAGGCGCAAAATATGTTATCGAAATGTGTTCCAAGCAAAAATACAGGTGAGAGGGAGAGAGTTAAAGCTGACAGTACGAATTTTGGCGAGAAAAGAGAGGGGAGATCGATGAATAGGGTCCAGATATGTAGAATTTCTCTTCACCCTAAGAAATTGTGTTCAATTAACCCTAAATTTGTCGATTCCGTATAAACGCAGTTTCACATTTTTAGTAATGAGGGAAGTATTTTGAATGACCCCTTATCAGATTCACAAATTTAATATAAAATATTTAACAAATTAGTTCAAATTCGCTTGATTGTGAATAAAGTCGACGTCTAGAAGTGTACAGGCTTTTAAGACTGGACGGTGGTACCAATCTAATAATTATTGCTTCGGAGAGAATCGTTAATTCGAATTAAAGTCAGGTTGCTTTAGTTAGTCAGTCTAATCTACCCGTTCTGGGCTGCAAGAAGCTACAAGCAAATCGAGGTGACATGACTGACCACTGAATTAAATCAACCGATCTACAAGCTTTGAATATCATGGACGCGATCTCACTCGTGAATCTTGAACCCAAACTCTAAAATTTAGAAATTAAGGCATTAAAATTTGAACCATTAACAGAACATGGAAAACTCAACATTCTCAAAATTACCATGGTAAGACTTTTGATGCCCTTACTTAATTGCAAACCTCATCATGACCTCAACACCTGCTTTATATTTTACTCGACTCAGTTGCCATTTCCCTTATCTATATGCTTCCCCATGGTCCTAATGTCATGAGCAGTAATAATAGAATCAGGTGTTTTTAATTTCTCAAAAGGAAATATTGTTAAACTGATTGAAATATTTGAAGAATTATGCATCTTAAAAGATGCCATTTGTTGAGCGTATGTTGTTGTAAAACCTTATAATGGGAAAGTTCGCCTCACTGAACACACAAAAAAGTATAACAAAGAAAAGGTTTTTGATTTCTGATTTTGAAAAAAATGGCGAAATTAAGTTAATAGTATTTAATCGGTAAGACTGCAATAAAAATCAATTTCTGACTAATAACAACGAGATTTCTGAGTACTTAATTGCTAATTTCAAATAAAATGATATAAAATTTACAATTAAACGTAATTATGTGCATGTGTATTTTGACAAAATGAAAAAGCCTGGAATTAATTCAATTGCGTAACAATGGGAAAGCATGCCTTAGCCAATTAGGTGTCTAGTTGGCTTTCCACGGCATTTCATTGGCCACGGAAATGTAAATGAGAAAATAAATTAGAGTAGGCACGCGATAACTCTACTTCCTTCAAATTCCTCTATAAATTAGGAAAAATTATAAAAAAGCTTATAGAATGCTCATTTGCGTTCGAATATGATTTAATAGTATGTTGTGGTTAGAGTAGGAGGCTAACAGTAGATAAGTAACAAAAAGACCAAGAGTTGATTATACCAAGATGTATTTAACGAACCATAATAGTGACATCCAGGGGCATAGGAAAATAGAGGAAAGGAGGGAGCGAAGGAAGATGTATCTAACAAGCGACAGTCTATGTGTGTATGGGGTGTGTGTATTGAAAGGCTATTTATATTCGTCTGTTGGATTAGAGCGCGCGTGAGAACATAATTGTATGCGTGGTTTAATTGGACAGGGGGTTGTAGGAAAAGGAAGGGGTAGTGTGGACAGGACTGGTTCCGAAACATCGCTGAGTCAGCTGTGCCTCTGAAACCATCATCCGAGGTATGCTTAGCCTTTCTGATCGATGAAGATGGGCCACTAGAGGACACATGATGTCTATCCTTAGAGAGCCTAGGGTCACAATAAGGTTGACAATTTCACGCATCACTATGAGGACAAGATAATTAAACTTTAGTAATCTGCGATGACGTAAGGTAGATATTTCAGAGACGTGGAGGTATCCATCCATCGTTTTATGCATCCCATTTAAATTAAATTTGGATATTTTAATTAACCGAGTGGGCCGATTCGTATCATTTATTCTCGAACAAAAAACCTGATAAGTTAGTGGTTTCGGTTTAGAGAAGCATCAAGGCATTTCTAGTGAACAATCATCGTAATGGTTTAAGCTGGCCAGGAAGGTGGTAGCGAGTTTCCCATCAAGAGCAATCAAAATATTATTTTTCCACTTATAAGGTGGATGCTTTCCATCAAGAGGCTTGAGACTCTTATTACGTTGATATTACTCTAATAATATTGCAGATAAAAGTGTAGTTCAGTATAACTTCCAGATCAATTTAGAATTAGAAAAGTTTTGAAATAGGGAACAGAACTGGATGAACAAGCTTGCAATTGCTTATGGGAAATGTAAAAGATAAGAACAGTTGGCTGATAACTAACTCAATATGTTTTCGAATTTCAGACGTTGTAAACTTACTTCTGGAATCGGGAGTCGACGTGGACATAATGGGTCCAGACAACCGGACCGCTTTGAGGGCGGCTGCCTGGGCCGGACATTCGGACATAGTGCATCGATTACTGGAGGCCGGAGCTGATGTTAATCGGCCAGACACTGAGGGTCGGACACCTCTGATTGCTGCCGCTTATATGGGATGTGTTGAAATCATTGACATTCTAGCTGACGCTGGTGAGTCGGATACTTTATTCAAATCATACAATTCATTCGTTCATTTTAAATTTATATTAATGTATCAAACTTTAAAGCACCAAAATGGTGTTGTATTTTGCTAAATTGTGTTATCTTCATTTGGAGAAAAAATATATTTAAATTATTTTAATTTACGATTCGAGCACGTTCACTTACATAATCTTTGACTGAATGGTTTCATTTCAATGATTGACGTAGTCTCATTATTGATTTAAACGCTGCACAACTCGATAGCCTCACAGCCTTGATCTTGTTTGGTACATCGTCAACAGTACTTTCCTATCCTTAAGCTATAATCTCATCTAATGTACTGGCTTAGTTTACCACTGGTCGTCCATATGAATGGAATGTCATTTGAACATCGGTACTCTGTTTTCTTGTTTTGATTGTATAGAGGGTTGTCGAAAGTTGAATATTTTCCACTAACATGCAATAGATTATTCTTTAGGCGTTCAGATAACAGATTCGATTTCCCAGTTTATTACTATACAAGAATAATCATTTTAACTTTATTAAGAGATTCTAATTCCATGAATTTAGTTTTAAAACTATAATAAAATTTTTAAATGCAGTATTTTATATATGGTATATGAAATACAATAATTATCGCAAAGATATGAAAGTTTACAATATTTAACCATGGGCAAGCGCCTAAAAGTAAGGGACAAATAAACGGCCGAAAGAGAGTGGTCAGGTAGAAGAAAAGCTTGAAAATCAAGGTGTCAAGGCTCTTGATATGGAATCGGAATTTTTCAGGTTAGTGTTTTACAATTAATAGGTAGAGTTCGAACCCGCATGTCCAACTTGTTCGATATTCAAACTTCAGAATTTGATCCGAGGGACTCTAAGTAATAAGTGGTGCCGTCTGTATTTACCTAGTTTCAAGGAAAAAATAAGTAGAAGTAGATTAAACAGATTGAAGTGGTTTTTGTGGGGAATTGAGGTTACCGCAGGTTTAGACAACGCTCATTCGAGGTTCACTTAATTAGCTTGTCCCGCTAATTAAAATAAACAATTTGAGGACAAATTATGGCTCCGTACGGCAACTTGAGGTCACCGCAAGATTAAGCGTCACTAGACTAGATAACTTAGGGTTTAGGAAATGCGAAGTGATTCACCCTTCAATATAAACCTTTTAGGTACGAATAATTACCTTAAAATTAAAATGTTTTCACTACGTTTATAATGTTCAGGAATAATTATATACCATATTTAAAAAAATTTCCTACAAACAGAAATCGCTACATTTGAAAATTTTCCTTTTCCATTGTCTTTCAATATCGTTCTAAGATTGGTAAGTAAATTACACGGACGAGCAATTTGAGAATGGATCTAAATTTTATCACTGTTGATTGAGATGGTATTAAAACGGAAAAAATTGTTAAATTGCTTCAAAATGCCAGTTTAACTTATGAAAATTATCATTATGCATCTTAGTTGATAAAACTACAAATTAGGAATCGCATATTAAACGATATCTGATTTTTTTATTTACTCTTGATATAAAGAAAAAATTCGCGTCACTATCAGTTTTTATAAAGTAAATTACAAATAGAATTAATGTAATATTTCCTAAAGTTAGGTGAGATATAATAATTCCAAAGCCTACGTAGGAAGGAGCTTTTCAACGCTCATCTTCGGCAGAGAGTGACATCATGAAACCTCCAGGTGCAACCCTCTATATTAGCCAGTTTGATGTGTGCTGATGGGACCAATGCGTCACCGATATAAAAATTCAATAAAATAAATACATAAAATGCATAAATTACCTTTTAACACTGCGAATGTATATAGACTATAATTATTCAGCTGTTCGAAGGTCTATAATGAAATGAAATCGTTCAGGAGCCTCGGAATTAATTCCTGAAGGTCGAAACATTGGAAGAAGTCGCCGAGATCCGGCCGATGAAGAATTCCATTGATTGACGCCTTTGTGTCATTTATAATACAATCATTTAGTCTTTTCGTTTTTCTAATTCTCAGTTTTTTAAGATTTCACTTAATTCAGAATAATTTAATGTTTTGTTAAAGTGGCCGTTCTTTGCTTTGAATCTTTCTAGAACATTTTAATCTAAATTTGTTTTGCATGGAAAAAAGGCAGAAATCTATTTTGTATCAGATTTCCTCTAACTACATACTTTTTGCACACCAATCAGATATATACAGCTATCTATTGTTTCCAAATCAGTTATTTTTATTGTTTACCCAATTCTGGAATAATTTTCCCGTTAAAAATTGCTTTCAGATGCCACAGTTCGTTTTCATAAAAGTACAGGAAAAAAACCAGTTTATCTAACTGTACATATGTATATTTAATGAAGGAAAAAATAATGATTTGAATAAATTCACGAATATAACATGGTGCTAAAATAATATTCATCTTGTTAGTCTCGCAAAATAGCCTAACACGGAATTAAGCAAATTTCAGTAATTTACCCAAAAGCCTACAAGGTAACGGCCCATAATTTGAGTTCATTTTAACAAATTGGAAATGCTAAGAATACTTTACAATAAAATGTTGATTTATTTTTTCTTGGATAAAAATGTTTCCTTTTTATTCAAAACATATGAATTCTACAAATAGAATGAGCTAGAATCTTAAGCAACCTTTTATAAAAAGGTCTCAAATCTTATTGAGAACGATTCACTCCTATAAATTATTTTTATTAGTTTTACTACGGCTAAAGAAATCAACCCATTGCCAGCTGATTTCAGATCAAGATAACGTCATCTGGAAAGTACTTTGAAAATTAATGGAGAAAAGAGATGAAATTTGATGGGTTCAAAAGTTGTCATGGCGCTGCCTTCATTTAGTCAAATTGCGATCAGTAAAGGTTTGCCGTTGTCGTAGTGATTACATATGCATTTGGTATATTGAACGAAACTGGTTCGAAACCCCTTGAGTCAACCAAGTAAACCTTGAAATTTATCGCCAATTTTCTCATTTTAGAAACAAGGGTTCAAATTCTAATCTATATTTAGTTCTGCTAATTATAAATTCTAGCATGACAGCTATTGTAAAATCTTCTTAATCAGCTGAAGAATTTTGCTTTGATTCTGGTTTGTCCGTTAAGAAATCCTCATTTATCTCCTAAATTAATCCGTGCCTGTGTTAAAGTTTTCTTTTGGATACATATTCCTTTTGTGTAATAATAAATGCTTCACTTTTAATCTTGATTTTCAACATTTGGTTGATATTTCACAGTTGAAAACATTTTAGGGGGTTTATATAATGGATTTATTGCCGAATACGATTAGCCCTTCCTGCTGTTGGACCGCTATATTATCAGCCCAAACCTGTCCAACGTTAAAAGTCAGGGGAGTAGCTGAGTACGTCTATTTTTGATAGGACAGTGTTTTTATGTGTCTGTTTGCCATTATTTCACCAGATTGCTTATTAACAGAATGTGGGTCGACTTAGGTACACTGCTGCATCAAGGAGGAGCACAAAAGCTCATCATTTCGAGAGCTCGGTTCAGATTTAATGAGCATCGCTTAAAAGATAAGAGGTCGTGAAATTTTCAATCCTTTATTTAAAAGGAAAATACATAAGTATTTACTAATATGGCTACGTGGATGGATAACCAAGTATTCATCTCTTATCCATTTTAAACTGTATCTATTAAAACGCTTTTTTGACTTACATAAAACATTTATCTTCAAAGAAATGTTTGATTAGGCAAATTAGTTAATGCATAGAAAATTCATATTGTGGGAATTAGATAGTTAACCCAAAATACTTTGGTACTAAAAACACCTTAGGGTCCCTTTTGATTATTGCGATTTTAAAACTGCTCTATCTCAAATGCAAATGATGAGAAAACGAATCTTTTATGAATATGATTTTTGGAATTAGACGTATCCAAGTCATCAATCAATCCTCGAAAAGAGGGAATGTTTCTGAGGTTATTGTCCGAGTACACGGACCTCTCCCTGTGATTCAACAAATATTAAAAACCGGTTACCTTTTTCCTTCCTATTTATATCATTGCTATGGTTCGTAAGGCAGTGAACGTATTTTCCATTTTCAAGTCCAGAGGGAAGAGACCTGTGAAATAAACATGAAGGTGGGACTCTGTTATTCTGCAATAAATCTTTCCCGCAAAGATTTTCCTACACACTCATAATCAGTTGTTCCTTTCACTATTAGATACCCAAGTGCGAATTGGAAGATAAAAATTTTACGTTCAACAAGGTGCAGTGGTCAACATGCACATCAATGCTCATCTGTGTACCTACAGTGATGTGGATGGCTAATCATGTACTTTTTAATTCGGGTCAACAATAAGGTATAAGAATGAATTAGAAAGAAGCTTGAGAACAGGACCAAAACACATACATCAAGTGATTAAAAATCGCACTAGTAAACCGTTTCTAAAGCCATTATCAGCAAACAGCTAATGTGAGTATACATTTGGAATTTTGCTCTTTTTCTATTGATTCCCAATTTCCTTCGGTCCCAGTTTGGGACCACAAACCAGCATTCCTATACCTTCTTATTATATCCAAATCTCTTGACTGTTTCTTAAAGTTTAAATATTTTACTTGAAATGGCGAAAGCTTTCAATTTTGTGGAATTTGAAATGTCTTAACTTAGATATATACATTTTTAAGGATTTATTGACTCATTTTCCATTTTGTCATAAATTTCAAAGTAGGAACCCATTTTATAATTAAATATAATAAGAAATTCAAATTTCTCTAAAATGGTTTGGTGCTGAATAAGAACTCCAGCCATTTGAAGTTGAAATTTAATTAGCAGCCGTGGGAATTTGAATGCGATTAGAAAATTTAGATGTGGAAATTACAATGAAATGAATTCAACTTGAGCATTAACTATTTCATACGGACGTTTAACCCTCTCCCCC
>CAADRB010000042.1:775355-790398 GCA_900708905.1 Hymenolepis diminuta | reverse complement strand
CCTTGTGAGTAGTCTGAGTAAAATAGGAGTTTATTAGATAGACGTACACACTGTAATGGAATACAAATGTCTGAATGTAGGTGGCTAGAGAGAGAAGAGAGTAGGAGTATAGAAATTCCGTGCACATTGTGGGAAGTTGGACGGTTGATATGAAGCTCGAAGATTACAACCATACCCCTATCATTGGTAAGAATTATGCGGTGTATTATGCCTTTGGCACACCTGGCATTTAGTTGGGTCTGTTTTAGAGGATATGTCTGCTATTATTCGACCATTAACATCCAATCGTTCAAGGATGTTTTCTTCGATATAAATAATGATTTGTCATGCTCATAAACTGCACGGAATTTCCCTCTGGATGAAAATTTTACTAATTCACAGCTGTTGTATTGCACTAGTAGCAACTTGTTTAATTTGTTCGAACTGAAGGTTTTATATAATAAATAGAGCTTTAAGTAACTTATTTGCCAAGTGGGATGAGAAAGGCAAATAGGAAGTTTCAGTCTTGAGACCAAGGTAACTGCAATGCTTCAGCTGTATTTTGGATCTCTTTGCACTCAATATTTTGATTTTTCAGATTTCGAGAGCTTTCGTTGAGCAAATTTTTGCAGATGTTGGTTTTACGGGGCAGAAGTTTGCAATCATTTACACTTTCATAATTTCATCTAATTTAAAGTCGTATGATTACAAAAGAGAGGACATACAAACTAATGGATCAAATTTAAAATATTAGGTGGTGATTCCATCCTTATCGGAGCCGTTTGTTAGAATTTAAGATTATTCACTTGTAATGGTAAGGATAGCTGAACGAAATCAACTCTCACGAATTTAGCGCTTCACAACTCACAGAGTTCACTCTCATCATAAATTAATAGCAACTAAGTATTTTAGCTACTCTCTTGTTCCTATGCTTTTTCTAAGTCCTTGTGCTAATTCATGCCTCTTCCCAATATACGATGTTAATCCGATTCATTTTATTTAATTTCCTCTCAGAGTTATTCGTAACACTACCACTGATTCTCCTACTATGATCAAAATACGGCATCTACCTTTTTAAAGAAATGACGTATCATTAGTATTAACGAAATCGTAATATTTTTTCTTTATTTACAGGAGCTAATTTAAATCACGCTGATCAAGATGGACGGACAGCACTATGTGTTGCCGCATTTTGTGTTCCGCAGTCAGCTCTGCACAGTGCTGTGGTGGCAAAGCTCCTTCAACTTGGAGTAGACCCCAACATCGGTGACAGGGAGCATGTCACTCCTTTGATTGGCGCTGCCAACACTGGTAGGCGGGACATATGCGAACTCTGTCTGGAAGCCGATGCTGATGTCGACATGGTTGACAGGTAAGTCAATTTTTTAAACTAATTCATAAAATATTTAATTTATATACCAGAACATTTGAAAAACATAGGATAAGGAAACGGGTAATATTTGATGCAATCAGTTGTTACAAGGTAAATACTAGAGTTTCTAATGTATAACTCCAAAAAGTAAGCAAAAGATTCAAGAATAAGTAAGAATATTATTTTAACAAGAAGTAGCAGACTGGGAAAAGGAGAGCTACAAAAGCTGAAAGTAGCTGAGGTCCACAGATAGAAGCTGGTAGGAGTTGCCGATATAGAGGAGCCAACTAGAGTACCTAGCTGTAAGAGTTGACCGATAGGAGTTTGAAAGAAGATTCCTGGATAGAACTGTCGTGAGAAACCGTAACGTCCGAGTCGGATCAGGTATAGCATAGAGTTGGCGAAAGTTGTTGAAATAGCTAAAAGACTGAGAAATCCAGCTGGAATTCTAGATGCAAACGCATGGCAGTTTTAGAAATTGGAAGGGAAGGACGTAGTGTCTGCCGACCGATTGAGTCTTAATGATATTCATGTAATGTATGTATTATTTCATCAAAACAAGCATATATTCAGGGAAAATATACAATAAACGAGTATACATTAATTCAAATTAGGACAAAGTAGTGGAAGATTCATGGAATTTGAGGAATTTTTTATTTTCTTTCATTTTGCTCAACTCTATTTGTGACGCTACTGGTCACCTTCAGAGATTAAAGAAATTCAATGATAAACTTTTTGAAGATTAAGATTCATTTACTGTAGATTACCGTTATGATAATGATAGAATTCTTCTTTGTGTATGTCGTTGTTGGGCTTCCCACGTCTTAGTTCTGCTCCACAGAAAACTTCTTTCACATCTTACTTCGCTTTCCTCCACGCTTTCGCCTTAGTTCTTATTTTGCTGGTAGGTTTTGGAAGTAATAAATATTATTCATCAATAAATTCTAGTTAACGGTAAAAATGACACGCAAATTATGTCACGGATGTAAGGCTACGCGTGCCTAACCTAGACTGACGACCTCGTTTGCGAGTAAGGTGAGACTGAACATTCCATCAGCATCGTAAAATGCTATAATCCTTTTCTAATATTGTTTCACCTATAACAGTATTTTCCCTTAATTGTATCTCCAAATTGTTTTTGGTATTATAAATAATAAAGGGAAGATATCAGTATATTATCATAGTTAAATCATTTTGGAGATGGTGAGGAAATCATACGTGCTTATGACAAATGCATTCATTTTGTGACATTAATTATATGATAGAGTAGTGGTCTTCAAGTATTGTATACTTACCTGCACTCTAATTCTTTATCCCTTAAGGAATATTTCTCTCATTTCTAGGCAATGTTTTACTGTTTTGAAAATTATGACCCGATCTATTTCGATGTATTTGTCTTAAGATAAATTTGAAATCCTATTTGAAAATTTTAAATCTGAGTAATTAACCGACAATTTTTTTCAATAAGTTCTTCCTTACTGTATTTTTATCACTTATACCTCCCTGCTGTTCAGAGAGAGGGTGAGAGTTTTGTTAATCCACCTCTTTCATTACTTACGTGGCCCAACTTAACTTTTGGTGTTCTCGTTTAAAAAGGACTATTGTTGGAAGACTATTTTTTCAGGCTTATAATGTAGCTTTAATAACGTGATTTAGCGCTAGATTAAGATTCAGAGGAGCTTTACTTAATCTGAAATCTGAGTCCATTCTGTTGCCTTTTTACTTAAGGAGCTGGCTTATTTCATTAAGGGGGACGTTCTAATATTCAGACTTCTGAATTTGGCCCCTAGATTCTTGACCAGAATATTGAGGCTCAAGCTTCAATAGGTTGTACCTCTTTCGATAGTTTATGACCGACCATTAGCTAGAAAAAGATCATGGCGCTATACTTATCTCTGCTGATAGCTGAAGACGATTTATTTTATACCAAATATGATGCTTAAGACATATTTGCATTATGCTCCAAAGCAATGCAGCAAAAATGTTTAAAGAAGTGTAGCATTACAACCAATTTTGTTATACATTATTAGCCTCCAAATAGCCTAGATTTCGGAAAATAAGATAGAATCCCAGATGAATGTCTATATTGAGCACTTTTCAAGCCGACAACTGAATGGCGGTCGCATAAATTGCCGTAATTCCGAGCATATGAACAAATGTGTACTTTGATTGCGTATTTGTTTTCCATTTTAAAGCAAAGTAACTAGAAATACTTAAATGCACGTAGGATTCCGACCCATTCTGAATAGCCAACCCTGATAACATTGTCCGGTGATGAATCATTTGTAACCATTAATGGCATCAATTCCCATAATGCTTGGTCAAAAAAGTTATCAAAAAGCAGAATATTTTGTAACAGAAAAGCCATAACAAACTCATAACCCATAAGAAGCCGAACAAATGTTTGAGAGAGTTTATTTAGATCGCAAAGGGTTTCGCATTTATACTACTTTTAGTCCCTTTTTTCTGCAAAAAATTCAAATAGTGCAGGTTAACAATTGTTTGGTCATTTTTTTATCATTTTCAAAGGGAATAATCAACCAAGTAATTATACATTCTCCAGTAATCATAAATCTGCAACTTTTTGTTATAATTTAAAGCGTATACGTTCGCACGCTTCTTGTTCATTTTTATTATCAGTGACAAATCAAAATTTACATTCACTCATGATGAATCAACGAAACACTGGAAGCAACGGAGTGGTTCAAATAGGGAATGAAGGGCAATGGGAATATCACACTTAATCTAAAATCTGGTTTATCCGGTTTAAGTTCTTTACTTAATAGGTTTCATTCATCTAACGTGTAAACTGGGGTTTTACCAGTAAGGCTCTCGTTGAATGACTAAGCGCGCGGTTTTCTGAGCCGATTAAACAGCCTATTAAACGTAAGGACGAATTATATCACCCCGGTATATCCGTTCCCTCTAAGATATTTTTAATATAGTATGGGTAGTGTGCACACGATGACCCAGAGGTCTACCCATCCTAATTGCCACAGAGTGCCTCAAAAGGGACACAAATCGGTCAACTCTTCTCACCTTACTACGAGCACATAAAAGCTAGCGAGATATTCATACCAAACTCTAGTATTTCATACTCTCTTCCTACTACTCTAACTCCTCTCTCTTTCCTCTACGACTGCTGATTAATAATTTTCCAGTTCGACTCTTGGTCTTCTGATTTTAGGAAGAAGAGGATCTTTAGTTTTAGTTCTACCTTAACTTGGTCGAATTCATAAGTAGCTTCACTATCGGGATTATTGCAACTTTATGGGTCTAAGTGAAATGCAAAACTTAAAGTTCCTACAAATTATAACTAATCGAATGTTTGACTTTTAAATCTTATCAAAATAAATGACCACTGTTATTTATAAATATATTTACCAACTTGGTTTACTACCATTAACAAACTAAAGCAGAAATTACCTACTATCAAATGATCTTGCACACAATTTAAAAAAAATACTTCTTTATTTGCCAACAGGAGCGGTAGAAGCGCTCTAGTTGCAGCTGTCGTTAATGGTCACGTGGACGTTGTCCAATTGCTTCTTTTCTGGTGTGCAGCTGTGGATACAATCGATCTGAACGGACGTTCTGTTCTAAGCATAGCTGCTGCTTGTGGTCACACGCAGGTCGTCCGTCAACTTCTTGACCGAGGTCTAGATGAAGGTCATCGTGATCATATGGGTGCTACTCCTCTTCACCTAGCTGCTGCTGCTGGCCACGCTGATGTTGTTAGGTAAATTCACCTCCGCCTCCTTTCGTCTAGTTTTACGTCGGCATACGTTTATAAATTCTGATTTAATTGCAGACTCCTTTTGGAAGCCGGTTCTCATCCAGATGAAGTAGATAACGCAGGACAAACTCCCCTTCTCGTCGCGTGTCAAGCAGATCATGTTAACGTTGTCCATCTCCTCCTCAAGCCAGCCATTTCAGTAGACACTGGAGCGGATATTAATCGGATTCATGAGCTGTTTGACGCTATGACAATGAGTCGAGGTGAAAGTGTTGACATAAAGGATGATTCGGGTGATCCTCATGGAGTCTATGATCCTTTGACAACTGGAGGACAAGATGGACTTCTTGGACATGCTGCTCTCAAGACAATTGATCAGGCGTCGATGGATGGAAGAAGTCCATTGCGGGTTGCTGCGTTGAATAACAATATTCTGCTGGTCAAGCTTCTAATTGCTCTTGGCGCTGATCCAGACCAGCAGGTAGGTTATATAGTTTGGTTTAATTCTACACTTAATGTCCAGAAATACGGAAATAATATACTTCTGAGTGGTATTAATATAAAATATGACAACTTTTAAAGAAGCATCATACAGGATCCATGGTACAGCAAGGTGGTGAAGCCAGTATTAACTTTATCAGTTGTAGCGTAGTAGAGGCTGAGGAAATAAATCTAAACCAGTATTGATCTGTTTGACTTATAGGAAATCAAATAATTCTTCAATGTAAAAAGGAAATATTAAACGCTTGAGTAATAGTTAACAGAAGTAATTATGGCAAATATAAGATAGCCATAGAGCATAATATAAGTAGGGGGAGTATTTTTAGAAATCTTGCGTGAGAGTAAGTTAGATAGCGGAGAGTGGTATATTAGAAGTCTGAATTCCAACTGTTTGACTAGGCTAATACCATATCAATTTATTAATATTCTCATCTTTCGACAAAATGGAATGGAGACAAGAGGAGGTTTTTTATAAAAAAACAGAGACTTGTAGAAGTTAAATAGTGGTAGTTGGGTTGTCGATCTCTTAGTCAAAAGGTGGTGTTATGTAGCTTTTAGGACAAGAACACGATCGGCAAGGAGTACGAGTTATGCAGGTTGAAAAATGGTTACATTAAGGAATTCCAGGATAAGCCAGTCTGCACAGTTCGCCTTTCATCCCATGAAGCAGGAAATTTTTCAACTTCAAATCTCTTTGTTATCCAATCCATTTGATGAGGAGATGCATAATCTTCAATATTACACTGATTGAGGCTTTCGGTTTTGAAAAGTGCGACTTTTCTTTACTTATGATATTTGAAGGCGATGAGTTCAGAAAGTGGTTCAGTGAATGCCATTAATAGGAATATTCATTCAAATGTATTTTCTTAGGAGCATATTTCACAAACTGAGTTAGTAAATTTGGGTGATCGCACCATCATTTTTACAAAGTGGTTAAGATTTTTGTAATTTTTTAGTCATAACCATATCCAGCAATTTCAACTGTGTCAAAACTTAAATCTCCAGTACGGGTAGCTTCTTAAACATTAATCAATCTTATTATTTCCAACTGATATATTCGAGACAATGAGTCCTAAATATGCTAAATAACTCAAAGTTACTAAACTGTTACTATGAGTTAAAATAACATAATTTGAACCAAATAAAATGCTGCTAGAGCTCTAGTAAGCTTTTCTAATTGGACTAGAATGATCTCTTATAGACCTGTTCTTAACCTTACATTAAATATTACTCAGAGCACTCGATAAATTGGAGAACAATGCAGGCTTTAGCTTATTTCAATAACCCTGCAAGCTCTTACTGCATTTTAGGATGCATGTGGCCGAACCACACTAAGTGTGGTGGTGCTAGAGGGACTGGTCAAGATGGCCAAAGTGATTCTCTTTACCCCAACAGCCTGCATCAGATCTGGAAGCGGAGATAGTGAGAAAAAGAAGCCAATAACGGGTCTGGTCGGCGCGAATCCTCTCATCGCAGATGACGAGGGGCGATTTCCCCTCCATATTGCTGCCTGGCAGGGTGACCTCGCGATGGTTCATCTTCTCATTCAGGTAACTTGGCATTGGGTATACCTTCAATATTAAATAATAAAACTCTGCACAATATTGTGTAAAAGCCGAGCATTAGGTTTCCGGGTGTGAAATATTTAAGTCAAGATAGTGTGATAATCTTTTCGATATGATCAGTGATCGTGGTTCTTCGTTTAACATAGTCATGAAAGCGTTTGAGTCAATTTAACAAGGACATTTAGATGATGAGTTATATTTCCAAAGACATCTTTTCTACATAAAATGATATCTTGATAAGGAAAGAATGAAGTTTTCGATATTTGAGCAGAATTCAAGATCTCGAAAACTGGATTCCTGCCTCGGACTCAAAAAACATTCCTAACTTGGCAAGGAAAGGTATGTAAAATTTTCACTCTACCGCACCCCCTTTTTAACTAAAATTGACCAGTGCAATTGATCATCCACATTACTGGATGGTTACCCATGAACAATGTGTGACACTAGAGTTTTCGATTACTCGTACAGGGAAATAAAACGTCTCTACCGCTACTTCGCGCTTATCCAGTGGGGCAATTGATAAGGTCTGCACCCCTAATAGCACTAGTTACAAAGAAAAATCGACCAAACCAACAGTATCACAACAAGGCGCACGTTCGTTATTTTTTTTTACATGGCATCAATCAATTCCATTTTTCAATTATTTTAGAAGTATCCGAACGTTTCCTAAAAAATTTACATATGCTTTACCTTCGTTCCTCTGTGAGCAAACGTGAAGTTGTCATATGCACGCATCGTATTATCATTTCAGGAAGAGACGAATTAAATTATATGCACATGTATAACTCTGAATGAATTCCAAAGTGGATTATCCCCCTAGTGATTAAGCTATTTTAGGGTAAAATTGCCGTGATATGCTACTGACAGATTTCTGACAGGACTGTTCTGCTGCCAAATAGCTCTTTCGTTGACATATACAGTCTAGGGTATACTGGGGCAATATATTTACTTGTTTGTTGCAAATTATGCCGTTAGCATGTAAGAAGAGGTTACTCCATTATTACTAAGACAGATTCTTTTGTAAGTCTCACAATTTTCCCGTCGTTTTCTAAATGGTCAGCCAATTCGGTAAACCGAGGACTGGGTACTGACAGAAATTTATTAATCAGAGATAAGAGCGAGAGGAAGTGACGGGAATGAGTGAAGACTGAGACCAAGCACAAAGAGTTTGCGTAGAGTGCTTGAAAACTGGGAAAGAGTTTTGGTAGAATTTACAGTCTGTTATCCGTTGTGAGTCAGATAGATAACTACTAAGAGGTCATTATGTGACAGAACATAGAAGTTAAACAAGCACGAAGCAAGATTAATCAATGACACTCGGCTCATTTTATACTTTGCTATTCACATCTTCTGTAGAAATACAAAAGTGCTCCTTTACTCTTCGGTGATTGCAATTCGAAAGAGTACGGTTTGTGCCGTTGTAAACTAGCACTTAGTCTGCTTTTGTCAAAGTAAATTTATCCAAATCAACAGGGGGACAGATGCAGTAGCAAAAGTCTATATATAGCAGAAATATGAGGAGATAAGATAGGAATGGGATTAACAGTAGAGATTGAGGCTGGGAAATGATTGGCAGCAAGAATATGGCTATGCATAGAATATCCTATAGTAGGTAAGATAATGTTAACGTAATTGATTTCTCTAAAGTAATGGTGCTTCTTTCGAGAACTCGACTGCCTACTGCATATGGATATGTGGTGTTTTTTACCTAAATATGTGAATATAGAGAGTGTTTGTAATTAAAGGAGATGAGTACAATTCCAATAAATGGAGCCTTGTATGTAGTAGGAAATGCAGATTATCTGGGTAATCTTGCTGTTGAGTTGGGCACTTGAAATGCGTAAAATTATTATTAATGTCCTGATAATGTTTAGCGCCATTTTTAAATGCAAGCGAATCATTTTAAATGGACGTTTTTTTATTGGTTTTTGAGAAGTTAAAATAGAGAGTGCATTATAGTGGTCAATGCTCCAGAATAATGAGTCACCTTTATGAAAAAAACAGTGCGGGTCAAGAACACTGATACACATGACTCAAGGCCGCAGAGTACATGGTTTGTCTGTGGATGAACAATTCACGTCCATCTGGTAGTCGTGTCTGGCATTTTTTTCATGGATAAGACGTCTTCGGGCACGTCCTGCTCCCGGCATTTCGACAGTTAGTCAAGAGAATGATTAAATCGCCTTGATTCGGTAGTGATTTGACCTTCAATAGTTATTTGTATAAAATGGCTCCTAACTGAAATATCTAGGAGATAAAACACTTCTGTTTTTCCCTTATGCACTCTACAAAGTCAACTATAGCCTTAGTTACGTTGAGCGCTCATCAATAGCGATATTGCCTACGGTTAACACTATAATCGATATTATTCATTAAGAGAAAATACTTCCACCGTTATATATTTCTTGTCCATCGTATTTAACTGCTTTTAGGTTGGAACTCCTGTAGATGTAAGAGACAAGGAGAATAGGACTCCTCTTCATTCAGCCGCCTGGCAAAATCATGCAAAAACCTGTGGAGCGTTAATCGAACTGGGTGCTAATATTAACGCAGTGTGTAGCCAGGGCGCTTCAGCTCTCTGTATTGCAGCGCAGGAGGGACATTTAGCCGTTTGTGAAATGCTTTTACAGGTATGTACCGAATTTCTTCTGAACGAAATTCACTTGGGTCGTAGAACAAATTAGAAATTGCAGATAAAGTAAATGAATTAACCCCAAGAACGTTCGAAATCATCAATGCTCTTTACCGTTCAATCCTTATTACGGGGGAGCCTTTGTGATGGCTTGCCGACTGCAATGTACACCGAGGGTCTGGGATGGCTAAATTCCCACTGCAGGAGAGCTTAATCACTAGTTCCACATTCGTTAGTTAGAAGTCAAAGTACGGAATAGATGTGGTGCACTTTACTAAGAATTTAGTATTGTCTAGGAAAGTCACACCAACCTCGTTATATAATTATAAGCATATGATTGTGCTTGGAAACTTGATTCAACTTGATCTCCTACTGGTATCTGTCGTTTTCTCAATAATTTATATTCACCATAACTCCTCCTCTTTTAGTAATCTTTTTACGCAGCGAAAACAGTTAAATTGGTACTACCTTCCTCTTCCTTTTGTGTAACCTGTTCTGTTTATATGTTTTCAATTGATTTTGGTGGTAAATGTCAATTTTTGAACCAGAGTAAATGGAATGTTCTTTATTAACTTAGAATATAACATTTTATATACTGAAAACTTCGTCAAAATACTCAGGAGATTCCAGAATACGTCTTGACTAGATCGCATCACAGTCAATCATTCTCAGGCCATCTTATCTCAAAGAGAATTTATCATGTGACAACTGGGAGCCCGAATACCACAGTATTCACTGGGAATCGTTCGATTCCAACTGACTGTACTATTTACTAAATGGATTTCGTGTTGTTATAGAGGGGTGCCAATGCCCTACAAGTTGATACTTATGGTCGAACGCCCTTCAAGGTTGCAATGAAAGCTGGTCATGGGGAGATTTGTGCCCTTCTTGAACGCTACGGAGCAGCACCTCCTCCTTCCTCACCTTCACGGTCTCGTCATCGTTGGAAACAGATGACTCCAACTGGTGCCACCAAGTCAACTCAACAGACTCAATCACACAGGCATCATCGGCAACTGCATCATAGTCAACAGCTTCAACCCAGGCCTGACCGAGAAACTGCGTCTGTTGATCCCAATACATCTGATTTTCCCGGATTTGGAGGGAGTATTAAGATGGGAAGTGTAGTGATGACAAGTGGATCAGCCATTCTTCCACAAGCCCAGCTATCCCAAAGTAATTTATCCCATGTGGAATTATTCTACTCTTACAATTTCAGTAGAAACAGTTATGTAGTAATTCAAGTATTTTCACTCTTTCACTACGTAAATCTGGATGATCACGTTCTACAACTTTGACCTATCTACTTTCGAATTCAAAAACAGTTAGATCGGACAATAAGGGTTGTGTGAATGCTTGAAATGGCTAATGAGGCAGGTTAGAAACGTTGTGATAGACGCATTTTAGTTGGAATGATCGGTTTTTAAATACCAATTCGATTATTTTTATACAGCCGAAGATGTAAACTTTACTGTCATGGGAGAGAAAAGACGCTGTTGTTTAAATAAATCTTCTAGTATGCCAATTCTCATAAAATTGGCATTGGTAAAAATAAAGGTAGTGGTGTGATCCATTCCTTATTTAGACTCTCTAAACTGAGTGGTGGGCTGTGTGTGACTCGTTGTTAATAAACTAATCTAGTGATAAGACAAAGACTTCCGTACTTGGGGGTACACTCGATAAGCGAATTTCGGTAAATTATTAACATAAAAAATTAGAGGAGGAGGAATCTTAACATAAATGTTAAGATAAAAATGGGAGAATGTAACATAAAAATTAACCTGAGGACACACGAATTCTTGTTCTGACAATCCTAGTAATGGCTGGTGAAACATGTATTGACATTATTACTTGAGGTTCCATTGCAGACGGTTCCAGTTTGAGGCGGCTAATGCTTCTAACTGGGTACGTACATCATAAGACAGCACACAAATTAAGAGCGAAATTAAGATAGTAACGACTACAGTGATATCATATCGGATAATAAAACACTCACGTCGTTTTTGTTCCTGGAAATAAACCAAATTAAACTATCTTTTACAACTTCAATCAGGTAATAGGCAAAATGCACCTAATATAATTCAAGGGAATTTAGAAAGTGGTATGAATAAATGTGAAATACGAAAGTAGGTTTGCACGATTAAGATCATTTGGTTGATCATTACCAGTAGTTGATGATTTAGATAAAAGAATACCAGCGAAATATCGCATCCCTCCGGACTTCTTTTACACACTTACATAACTGCAAAATGGTTCACCGCCGGACCATCAAGTGTAAATAATATACTCAATAGCTTCCGCTTAGAAATCCCGTGGCTAAGATTTAGTAAAAGAAAACTAAGCTTTTCTCTGCAAACTATTTCCCCTCCACCTAAGCTCCTTTTGGAACAGCAGGTATGAATGAGTGGTAGGAGAATAGCGGTGAAATTTTCGTGCTTATGGTAAATTAAGATGTGAAGTAAGACATCGTTGGTACCAGTTCTTCAGGACTCAAAAACCCGACAAAATCAACTTCATTCAGTCAAGCTTTGGAATCTGATCTTGCTTGAATTGTTAAATGTAACGCTTTTGATTACATGCAATAGTTCGTAGAAAATAAAACAGTGCTCGAAAGTTATAGAAGAGACTACTGTGTTACACGTACGATGAACCCCAATAATGCAAATATCATGCTTCTGGATTTGTCAAATGGAATGTTGGGCAAAGATGGTTAAATTATCACCGACCGGAATTCTGAAGTACTAGAGCCAATGTTAACTTAATATTTTTTGCTTGATTTAACATTTAAAACTTGTTAGAAATCTAAATAAATTAATGATAAATAAATCAAGTAATGTAAATGAATAAATTTGTAAATAATATATCAAAATGTACTTTCCAACGTGAGCTGGATAATGAGAAAGAGAATATTTTAAACTCTGAAGGAAATTTCTACCACTGATCTAAATTCAAGAAGTTAAATTGCGCTTCCACTTCCCTGTCTGGTACAATATATAGCTCTAAAAATATCGTTATTGAATTTCCAAACAGGCAAATATTTCATTATATCTGAAGATTTATATGGGTTAATTTTAGGAGAAATGACTAGTGGTGCCTACGCTCGACCGTCCCTTGCACTTATGAACTCAGTACGAATGCCTCCACCTCACTTGAGTTCAAGTCAACAGCTTCAACCAACTTCCCAATCAGCCGTGCCAGTTCCAATTCCACCTCATCAACAACAACAACCCCAAACGACCAACTGGTCAACTTCAACGATGAGCTTCGACCCCAGTCAATGGCAGTCCTTGTTTCCTCAGGGTCTGCGACTTTCTTCTGGTGTCCCTTGGTGTCCACATCCTCAAGGAACTCAATCAATCTACACACCACCTTTCCTTTTCACTCCACAGAATTTTGATATCAACCAAGCACACCAGTCTCTTTACCAGCCGGCTTATGTTCTTTCTCCACAGGGAATTCTCGTGCCTGCTCAAGCACCATATTTTGTTCCAGTTGCCCAGCATCCACAATTCCAACCAAATATTCAACCTCAAGTTCAGGGTAAGTTACACAAATTCACTGTCAGTAGTCGATTAAACCGATTCTAATTGAGCATTTTGTTTACAGGTGGGATTTCACCCCAAGGGGTATTCATCCCTCAATCGTGTGCGCCGACAGTTTCCATTATCGAGAATTCGTCGTCAGTAGTCAACAGTTCATCACAGAGACCACCAAGCTTTTCAACAATTGAAGACCTCCCCTCCTCAACGAATCAAAACATGGAGGCTCCAGCAAATTTAACATTCTCAGGCGCTGCAATCGCTTCTCCAATTGTTACTGAACCTTCTTCACAGCCTTATCCTAACAGTGTTACTTCAGCCCTACCGCAAGAGGATACTCAAAAACCCTCCTCTGAGCGACCCACCATTCAGCTAATTGTTAATACGAAATTAGGTGAAGATGTGATCAATTTGAATGAAGTCACGGACTCCGAGTATGAGTCATCAGTCTGGGTAAGCAGACGTCAGGTCACTGTCTTTACAGAAGCCGCCGTGGAGCGAGGTAGCAAATTGAAAAAGGCATTTAAAGGCAGGCAATCAGTGTCTCCTGAAAGACAGCATCATCCCTCAAAGGTGAAAGCAGTAATTCAAGGTGCTCTGAAAGGAGCCAGAAGAAAGAAAAATCCAACATTCTCGACACCCAATACGCCTGGTAGCATGGGAGGATCTACAATTCCTGTCACAGATAAAAAGTTAGAGAAATTGCAATTGCAAAACCAGGAGTCACAGATCCACACTGAGACTCATATATGAGTACTGTCTTTCTCTCTATTATTCTACTTCTTCCTCCTCCCCTTTATTTCTTTCCTCCCTTCTTTCCCTGTGACATGTTTAAAGAGAACCATCTTATGTCGTCATGTGTATAGAACACATACATATCTATTATAATTTCAGATTAAATTCATTGCTTACTGATAATTTTGTATTGGTACCAACCCGTAAGATCAACAGCTTTGATATTAGAAAGAGAATCACAAACGAGAGTCAAGGTGATAGAGAACGTTCTAAAAATAGTACAAATCGGATGACAGGTAGTTATTTACAACTGTTGGTTAAATGTCATTACTGCGAAGACATTGGCCTAGCGTAAAGAAATTGCGAAGGTACAACAGTAAAAATTTGTCAGAGGGAATTTGTGTATATCAAAAACTAACTCTTTCATAACCGGTCGTGTCTTCACAGGAAGATTAATTACCCTCATTAAACTGCTGAGGTTCAGGACTTGAAGTCGACGATTGTGGTCTTTACGTCATGCTATAATACACTAGATATGTAGAAAATATCAGGTTGTAACGAAAGTTCTGTCCATTCTTAAAATTTGAATTAAAGTGAAAATTTTGTCAAAAATGCATTTATTTAGTGTTCAACATAGTCATCATTTCCATTAATTACATCTTCCCATCTTGCCATAAGCTTTCTCATTCCTTCTTCATAGAATTTAGCCAGTTTGGACTCAAAAAAAGAAACTAGCTTCGTTTCGACCTCTTCTCTTGAAGTAAGCCTTTGCCCCATTTAATGATTCTGTAAGCTCCTGAAAAGATGAAAATTGGTTGGTGCAAGAGAAGACCGAGAGAATATGGTGGGAGATGCATGGCTTCCCAGCCAGATTCTTCAACAAGATTTTTGGTCGCTCTTGAAGTGTGGAGTCTGGCATTGTCATGGTGCCAAGGACTGCAGAATCACTCCTTTTCTATTGATCAAAGAAGGCCGTTTTTCCTG
>CAADRB010000042.1:744600-774761 GCA_900708905.1 Hymenolepis diminuta | reverse complement strand
CTAGAAATAGTTATTAATGACGATAATTATCACGCAACCTGAAAGAAGAAATACTATTTTATCAATTACCATAGATAAGCATGCAACATTAAGAAGCTAAATTGAAGAAATCGTGCCCTAAACACATAGCTCAAAATTAGACAGAACTTCTGTTGCAACCTGATAGTTAACTCTTCCAATTACAGTAATCTTCATCTCACTCGGACACATGATAGGAGAGAACTTTATTCACACAGGCCTCCAACAGAGAACCGTCCTGAACTGAGCCAGTCCGCTCTATGATATTTAGTTAGGTAATGGCGCATAACGAGAATAAAAATTGAACCAAAGAGCGAAATAGCAACTACCATGAACATGAAATTATGCCAACCTAAGATGGAAACAGAATATTTTTCATCCGAAACACAATAATACCGTACTGATGATGAGAAGTCTAAGCAGATTACTTCTTAGCGGGCTGAAAAATCTATCAATAATATGAAGATACGAGTAAAATGTGTAGTAAGGAAGGAATAAGCGAGAATTTCGCCTAAAGCAAAAATAAAGCCAGTAACAGTGAAAATAAATTCTCATTTTCAGTAATACGTAGGAAAAGTGTTAGATGAAAGAAAATAAAAAGGAAATTTTGAAGCAAAGTAAAAATGACGTGCTATTGGCTACAGTGAAATGGTGGAAGAAATCTTAATTTAACTACGAAGTCATGGTTAAGACAAATCAACCAGAACATCGAGTAAGACTTTGGTATGACTGAGCCGTTTTGACTAAAACAGCTAAAAACGTCGACTTCTGTTTCTGAAACCGTAAAAACTCACTTCAACAAAAACGGTAAAGTTCAAAGCCGCCAAATTTATGCGACTTTTATCAAAAAGAGAAAGCAATACTACTACACAATCGACGGGATCACCTCTCCTCAGACGCAACAATCGGTAAGGACGTGTAATTTCCTATTTCTGGCAAGGAAGGTTAAAACCCTACATATCAGAAATGCTAAATCCAATATGAGACTCTTCCAAGATCTTTGGGGCAAAACAAAACATATTATTTAGAATTGGGAAGCGAATAAGCAAAAATCTCGAATCCCAAATTACTTTCTCATAGATGTGACCGCATATCCGATTAGTGTAGTATATGCATTAAAAAGCCGAACTCTTTGCGATCGAAGCACACCACTAGCATCATTCTCTGCTTGCTCTTGTTTGAAGTTGTCCGACTAGAAGTGTAAACTTACAAAACTATCAACCTTACTCAAAGTCCTTGATTATAGCTGCAGAATTCATTATTATAATAACATTTCTACCCAATTTTCTTGCATTTTCGGATTATAAACTACTGAAGATTAAAGACTGGAGCCATCCTTCTTTTTCGGGAACTACTTAATAGAAACAATCCCCAAAAAATCAAAGTGATCAAAAATAAATCATTACAATGAATAATTTATATTATTTGACTAAGGATGGAACTTTGTACAGTCCACAAACAGTAATTGTCAGCAAAAAAATATCACAAGCCTGTAGAACGACGAAGCAGAGAAAAGTGAAGAGCAGAAAAATAGGGCATATGACTGACCATTATTAACTTGATGAGTAGTAATAGCTTCATTAGCCAATCTACGGAATTAGGCAAAGGCATGAGGCTTCGGAAAATTGGACTGCATGTTGAAATTTGCTAAAACTGACGGGTAATGAGAGGACTTTTAGTAAATTTCCCTCAGTAGGCAACCACCCAAGGCTCCGTTTCATCTGAAGTTACAAGGCGCAATGCACTAGAAGCTTGTGTCCAAAAGGTTGTCGTTGCTGTTGTTGTTAGATTACCATTCGACACTTGTGGATGAGACCATTCTCTTTCCTCTATTCCAATCTCTGTTGTTGAGAGTCGAGATTTGCCTGTAGTATCATCCAAGAATGCCAGAAAGACCATCTGTAGCACCAAAATCAACCATCATTCCAGTCCTGTAGACATTTTCATTAAAGAGGACCTGTCAGACTATATCGTAAACCAGGTCACGTTGTTGTATAACTCCAAATTTATATTGTTTGCTTCTGATTTCATAAACATATCCATCAGGGTAGGAGTATCCAGTCACATTAAGGTTTCCAGAATTCTTATAAAGACAACTACTGGACAAATTAATAGATTTTGAAGAAAGTTTGCTCAAATATCTACCACTGACGAAATCGACTATTGGAGATATCAACGGGGCCAATTAAATGGGCCGCGTCCGTAAAGTTGCAATCTTTAAGAGGCTTTTCATTGGTTTCATCAACACGGCACGAAGTTTAGGAATCGCATAGAAGAAAACAGAGAGGATTACATTGTTGGAGAACGATAGGGAGATTATGAGGACAATAAGAAGTTGCCAAGCTCCTAATCCTCTGTGAATTTCAAAGAGTTCATCTGTCTGCGTACCATGGATTAATTTTGCCAATTATCACGTAGAAATTAAGTTTTATACACGTGAAGATTTATCGATCGACGCACTAACCTCGTGTCATTAAATTGTAACCTAAGTAGACATTTCATGCAAAAAAAATAAGTTAAAAATTGTACATCTTAATAAGAAAAATTTTAACAGTACCAGGCGTGATATTCTGGCGCCACTCTTATAGGTATCTCGCACCTTACTATCCCTCCTGTCGAGCTGTGATTAGCCAATCTCATGATGGGGTATGCACCAATGGGCGTCTACCCTTGAGTTTGCAGATAACCCTGTTGGCCAGCAGGTAAAATAAAATTATCCGTTTATTTATAAACCTGGTATGAATTAAAATACTCTGACATTCGGATCCGCAGGTTTAAGGTCTAAATTTGGAGAGAGGGAAGGGGAATTTTGCGCATGGAGTCTGGGATTTCACTTTTCAGCTCAGCTTAAAGAATATCCTTAGGCATTTTTCGGATATATTTTGTATTTAACTCTCTAAAAAACTCAAAAATGAACAGCGTCACCCCTAATGTCTCTTGAAGATAGACAAATAACGGGCTTAAGAATAATGGTCTGCACTATGACAGCTTAACTACCTTGTATTTTGTAAGACTTGAAGTCGTTGGTTATAGCTCTTTTTGGAACATTGATCTCTTCGACAGGCCGAGGGATGGCTTCCTTTCCTTCAAACATCCGTATCCGAATGGCAGTGCTGGATTTCAGTAACATTGCATCGATTTCACAGTTTGGAGGTTGGGACTGATTGTATTATCAATGGGGATATTGTAGGTTCCCCCACTTTTAATTAAAATGATGAAAAACTAGGCTTAAAAATACGTGAATGTGGAAAACCAATTCCTGACTTCTATTTGAAATAGGTAAATAACACATGGGCTGAAAAGTCCCGGGCCTAACAAAGAAAACACAGGTTTTTGGTTCAAAATTAGCTTTATTCATCAACGTAATCTCCTTCAAGAGCAACGCAATCATTCCAGCGCCGCTCTAACATTCCACTGCCACTTTTGTAGAACGACTTATCTTTCACCTCAAAATAGGCCTCAGTTTCAGCGATAACCTCTTCATCCGTGCCAAATTTCTTACCGGCGAGCATTTTTTCAGGTCTGCGAACAGCCAGTAGTCGCTGAGAGCCAAATCTGGCGAATACGGTGGATGTGGGAGCAATTCGAAGTTCAATTCATGTAGTTTTGCCACTGTTTTGATTGACTTGTCACACGGTGTGTTGTCTTGATGAAATAAAATTTTTTTTCTTTGCCACATGCGGTCGTTTCTTTGCAATTTCGGCCTTCAAACGTCCCAATAACGCTATATAATATTCACTGTTAATGGTATTTCCTTTCTCAAGATAGTTGATGAATATTACACCACGCAYATYCCAAAATASCGAGGCCATAACCTTTCCAGCYGATTGTTGTRCTTTCGRGCGCTTTGGACGWGGTTCACCARTTGCTGTCCACTCWGATGACACTCAGATGACGATCGTTTTGATTGCTGAGTGAAGTGATGGATCCATGTTTCATCCATTGTCACGTATCGACGCAAAAATTCCGGTTTGTTTGTTACGTTTAAACATGGCCAAACACTGCTCAGATTCATCAACACGTTCTCGTTCTCACGGTCAACAGCGAGCAATCGCGGCACCCACTTTGAACAGAGCTTTCTCATAGTCAAATGCTCATGCAATATAGAGCCAACACCTTCTTTTCATATCTTTACGATGTCAGCTAACTCACGCAACTCCACTTTTCCATCATTCAAAACGATTTTGTGGATTTTTTTATGTTCTCTGGTATTACCGCCTCATTTGGACGTCCACTGCGTTCTGCATCATCGGTGTCTCTACGACCACGYTTGAAGTCAGCAAACCAACGTTTTATTGTTGTTTCTGATGGAGCGAAGTCCCCATAACACTTTTCAAACCATTGCTTCGCTTGAACGGTATTTTTTCCCATCAAGAAGCAGTATAAAATTAAAACACGAAATTACTTTTGATCTATTGTTTTGAAAATAACAAAAGTGGCGTCACTCTTAGCACAATAACTCACAAACTAATGAATAGAATATCATGAAATTTTAACAGCTGTCTTTTAAAGGTTAGTATTAACTGAAAAAAAAGGTGACTGCAATAAAACTAGCGCCATCTATGTGTTAGGCCCGAGACTTTTCAGCCCATGTGTTAGGTTTATATAGATAAGAGGACATAAAATAGTTACAAGTTAGAAACAACGCATGAACACCATAAGATGCATTCGGTCATGTACCCACTATTTTCTAGAATAACATAGTACAGGGTCTGTTATTGACAGAAGTTGTTCAATATTTCTCTTCACATTGAAAGTTCATTTGCAAAGTGTAAAAAGGACAAGGAAATAATTAAGATAGCTCAGTTAGGGCCCATTGAAGTACTATGCCGACATCGCTGATTTGATCCTTTGGTGACATTTTTGCCTCAAGTACTTACTATAGCTAATAATATTAACTCCAGCACAGATTTAAGAAAGTTTTATCCGTTAGTCACCTTGGGTAGTATCATGAGATCTCCCTGGCAGAAAACTCAAAGCCCACCATCCTTTTTACCAACCAGACTTAACTAATAGTTGGCCAGTCGACTCACTGGGTTTACATCTTGAAGGGGTGTCGAAGCTGTGACCTCTAACTTGGCAGGGCACCTTAACTGCTGTACCACGGGTGCACCAAATACTATTTATGCAAACCAATCTCGATATTATCTCCTTAAATACTTTTCCTTAACCGAAGCCAAACCCAATCGACGTCAGTGCTTAAATAACCATAAATTCAGAATTTTACATTTTCCCCCTGTTCCTTTTTTCTTAATACAACTCTTCATTCCATGCGTCTTCTTTCTTACGACTCTTTTAGTTATGATAATGACATGAAATTGAAGAGTTTTTGCTAGTAGTTCAACTCATTTGCATTGGTGATTGATAACGTTGATCCTACTATAATTTAATTGTCGGAAAACGCATGTTTTCCCCTACTACATGCTCCACTCTTATAATACACGCGCTTTCAATTACATTCGCGAGTAAATGCAATTGTCAAAAAAAACAATCTTACTTGATTTCCTCCCACTTTGAATGAAGATCGATTATGAAATGACTTTCAGTCGGACGAGTAAGCCTTATTGTCAACACTATTAGATATTGTATTATCCAAGCTATTGGTGTCTGACCTTATAATAAACTCTCCTTGAAGAACAAAGACCTGAGTATGGCTGAATTACCGTCTTCAAGTTCGCCTACCTATGCAGTTGTAATTGACATTATATACTAAGATATGATCTATTCATGAATTGTTTCCTCTGGAGTCATCTGGTCCTTTTGCACGTACTTCCTGATAAGTTACACAGTATCAGTTACAAGAGAAGCAGAGGAAAACATCAAAATCCGATCAAGTCCTGAACTGAGTATTACAAATCACCATACACAATTAATTAAGTAATTAAGCTAATGCTCAGGACTCATCAGTTTAATTTGACTAACATAATGCGATTGGGAAGTAAGCGAAGGCCTAAACGATTTCATATAGTAGGACACAGACGTGCATGATCACAATTTTTTTATCAGGAACAGGACTCCATCTATTATTAGAACATCAGTGCATACCTATCGGTGGACTGGGACCGATGTAGTAACCTCCTATCTAGCATGCTAGTCTCTACGTCTCCTCCGAATTTTGCTGCGTAACCCAGCTTAGTAGCTACTGTTGAGCCACAAAATGAAGAGGGATGATTACAACCAGGTGAACTCGTACCATGTGTTTTATCTATTGATAAGTACATTATGATTACCCATTAACCTAACAAAAAAGCTGCAACTAGTGAACATGCATGAATGGGTGAGTTCAGTTAAAAAAAAAGAGTCGAGAAGTCAAAAGAACCCTACTTCACCTGAGCTTCAAAATTATCAAGTCGTCTGCCTTCCCAAATTCAAATTTCGCCGTACAAGAAGTCGACATGATCTCTCAAATTATTTTTTTACAGTAACTTTCCACTGAGCAGAGGTCTACTTACTGTTAGAGCAACAGTGCATTCCGTTCCTATTATCACTAAATAGACGACCTCAGATTTAGCGCGCCGGCCCTTGAACTCTACTGCATAAGGTGATGCAGTTTAATAGCTACTGCTGGCTCAGAAAATGATAGGTGAGGATTACAAACAAGGGCTTTAATGACAGGTCAAAATTTAAACGAAGATTTATACAATAAATGTGTTCCAATAGAGAAAAAATGATGAGTAAAGATAGGGGGAGTAAAAATTATGTTGTAGCACTATATACTACTAATAAGGGAGAAATGGTAAAAATGTCCTCTGCGAAATCTAATGGCAAAGAATAAGTGCCCACAAAATTAAGACATTTAAATAACTAATCAAAGTAAATAAGTACAGTGCTGCGCTGTAGAAACGATATGGATTTATATATAATTTTTACAGAAGTCCAATAGCTTACAATAGAGTACAGATAAAATTTAGACGTGACAGTATCTATTCATCTGATTGTTTATTACCTTCATCGGTAGAGTCACCATTCGTAGGTTGATCTTCGACTTCAAAGCTACTGGATGTCGCCTCTGAGGAAGGCGAAGGGTTCTCTTGAGAAGGGGGTTGCATTTTATTCTTGTTTTCAATTTCCTTTAACCTTCCATTGCAAAAATCCAAAACCGACTTTTGGGAACTTGCTGGAAGACTTTGGAAACCCTGAAGCAGTATTGCAGGATTTCTCAATACATCCATATAAGCCATAGAATTGACCAAGCAGCCGATGTGCATGTGAGGAACAACATATTCGTCATCATGGTCTAAAAAATTTTAACAATGACAGTAAAACAACTTTTACAGGAGTAGACAATAAAAGATCCTACCAGTATGATCGACATTGTGACTGTTTTCGGGTTTTTCTTGAGCCATGGCGAATACGGATCAGACCAGATACAACCGGTGGATCGTAAGTAAACACGCTGGTTCCAAAACTCCACAGCTAATTTAACGTATTAAAAGGACAATAATTTGACCAACAATAAACATTTCTCAAATCTTCAGTCATCATTTTTGATGACCAAAATTAGAAATTTTCATTTCGATATCTTTTAATTTTTAATGGAAATTGCGTAGTCTATTATTTTCCTATGGAGCCGATTATATTTTTCCTTAATTGTTTTTCATAAAGATATATAAAGAAAAATTGTTACGAGGAACGTCTTTTGGTTGAAGCAAAACATTAACTGCCTTTAGGGTTGGAAATAGCATTTTTAACACCCTTCTTAAATAGTTTTTATCATCGGAAAATTCGTTGCAATTTTGTGTATTTATTAGTTAATTATGTAATCTCCGTTATGTTACCTATCACTAAACCGTTTCGAGCCAATTTTATGAATCTTCTGTAGAAATTGCAATACTTTCTAAAGTTGGAAACTAAATTCTTCGAGTTCAAGACTTGATATTTGTACTTTAATAAGATAAATTGTGAGGATAAAATTGCACTTTCTTAATAACCTTCTTACAACTTTTCTTGAGTTATAATTAAAACTGAAAGGAAAAAAGCAATAACTACGCAATTAGGTTTCACATATTTGTCGAAAGTGTTTTTAATGCGCAAAACATGGCTGTGCATCGTGACCCAAAAGGGGCGCAGAATGTAGGCTTTGCTTTTCTCTAGACGTTATACACTCTTTTCATTTCGCAAATACAAACGGTAGGAGCAAGTGAAACAAGTAAGAAAGTTTGCATATCATAATAATTATTTAATTTTCTTCTTCTTGAACTAAATGTACTATCCTTGGACTTTATTTACTAACATTTACGCTAAAGTGTTGCATTTAATTGCACCTTAATGCATAATTTTGCTTTTTTTTCTGCAACCCACTTCTCTTCAAATCACATTTAAATCTTGCGCTCATAGTCTTCCTTATGAGATTATTATTTCCGTCTAAATTCCACCGACTTCTTTTCCATTTCTTTGGAGTTGATTTAACCAAGACGCGTAATTAAAATTCAGTGTTTTTACATCGGATCCCTTAATATTCCACAACTTCCTAGCCAAACGTATTCGAAGAACACCTGTTCGTGCTGTAATTAGAAAGAGAGGTCTGATCAATTACCACAAACGTTTTAGGTCCTCGTACATGAATTGGAGTGGGAAGTATCATATCTCTTCAGTTCTGACTTTTAAAATCTCTATTTCATTGTTTATTATCCTAAATGCAGGCCATAGTGTATGCCACTTAGTCACTTTGTAGCTATCGAGCTTGAGTAGTTGCATGTAAACAATTTATTTGGTTTTTTATACAAATTAGATCTCGTTTGTAAAATGGATGAGTACGAAATGCATTGGCAAAAAAATATTATCAAACCGACATCTAGGTCAGATTTATCGGTCTTTGAAATGAAGTATCCTAAAATATGTTGAATCATGGTCATATGGACTGGAGGGCACAAGTCGTAGCCTGAGTTATTTAGAAATTTTTACTTCTCTGGACTAGAACCGTCACTTTCACTCTCCTCACTCCGCTGTAAATGTAACATCTAAAGTTATATCCATATTTATCATATCTTAGATACTGTTGTAATCGGTCTTTTCTGTTCAAACGGAATTATTATTTTAACCCATGACAGTAAAGTAAAATCTTGCAGGTTTTAACCACTGGGTAGTATCTTAACACGGGAAATGGCGAAACAGTCCAACAAGGGATGAGACAAGGGTCAAATGGGGGAATGTTAGGAAGCCGGAATGCTAAGAGGCTAGCTGCTCACTTTCTCATAAGAGGTATAATTCACCCTGAAATGAAAATATCTTACAAAACTCAATTTTCATGATTTTACATATGAGCATCTGGTGTTAATTTACATTTTCTTGCAAACCATGAGCAGAGAAGACATCTTAATCACAACAGAGCTCACTAGATTTCATCCAGAATGAGCTTTAATAACTCACGCGGATTTAATTGTATAGTATACAAATTTTCGATAAAGCTACTTGATACTTTCGTCTCAGTTTACCCATTTAAAGTCGCCTAGAATTTCGAAATATCTTATTTGTTTAAAAATGTAAATCAAACTTTCTCTATTTGTAATTCAACGCAGCGAGGGATGTACGTTCGAACATTAACCGGACAGTGGATGATTTTGGCCCAACCTCACGACCTACTGAGTGGTCAAATGGTGTCCAACGACATCATTCCCAATGTGGATGCTGTGCTGAACAAAATCCATCGAATGGATAATGATGGATACTATCTTGGGGTCAATGGCCAATGGACCTACCACAACAACAATTGTCAGCGTTATCTGAACCCTTACTAGGGAGAATACTATTTTTCTTCCGAAACTGACTTAAATTTTAATAATTTTAAGAATATTAACAATTAATAAATAAATTGACGTTCACCTTGTGGCAGTTACTATTCAACTGTAAGCAAAAGTAATCGAGCTATTAAGAGAATGGAGGATATAATTCGGTTCGGCACTGGAATGATTTGATTCAAGGTATTGTAAACGGATGAATTTGTATAACTGGAATGTACACAGTCGAGAATCTGATAATATATTGAATGGCATAATTAATGTACAAAATCAATATGGATACGATTAATCGATAACCTATCGATGTGAGCAAATGTATATTCAGAACCGTTGTTAGAATTCCATCATTGCAAATATAAAAGGCCACATACAGAATGCAATGAATGGAAATTTATTGAAGAAATTGATGAGAAAAATTATTTCCTGGGGCTGGAATTTTCTAGAATAGCAGACGTGAGACGCCTTAAGAAATTGGTACTCTCGCCTAGACGGGGTAATGGCAGTAACACGAAGACGGGGAGTTCAATATATGAACGACAGGATATAACTATTTTATTATATATCTCTATGCTAGTCAAGTTTATACAAAAGAGTCAATCTGTAAAAATGATAAGTAAGGGGACACTATCACCTAGTTATATACTTGGAACGTCCTTATTTTCACTTACGTTCGATTGTAGATTTAATTCTTTTACCAACTTAGTCTGAACGTCCACTTTATTCTCTCTCTGTTACCTTCTCACGCAGTAAGTTATTTATTGATTTTCTCACCCTCTGTAGCATCTATGTTGTTAACTTAACTCTCCAAATGAGACTAAACTTCCGCTTCTAAGTCCATGGCTCCTACCTGCTCTGTGTTTCTGCAATCCATCCTGGGAAAGTGAAGTTCGTGAAGATAGAATTTATAAATAGATTAATACCATTCTACGTTTATATCTCCTAAACAATAAACCCGTAGATTTCCAGATTGACATTATTGGTAATAATAAATCCATTTATTCAAAGTTCGTATAGAGCATACAAATCAGACAATATGATCTACAGCCTCCAAGTTCTGGTTGACTGATAAGAGCTCTGAGGCTTTATGATAACCTTTTCTGGATCTTGACATTCTTTCCCAACTTTGATTTAGTAACTTCCCAGATTTAAGCTTCCTTCTACCGGTAGTTGCATGTAATCCTTAGTGGAACTTTTTACTCAACGGTAAAACTAAACTTCAACGAAGCTTAACGCCTTCAAATGCTTTAAGCCAAGAAAGTCTTAGATATGAGATATGGTTAATAACTCGAATCAAGGGATATCTATAATTAATCGGACTGAAATCTACAAATTTCATCTCTCTCTGTATTATAAACATAATACTGAATGTTTTCCAAACGCAGCTGGTTAACTTTTGGTAGAGTGGAATTAATAAAAATCCCAGACCAAACACGTACGTACGTGCGTTCACATCTGTGAATAAATACGCAGTGCGAAAATGAGTGATATTATTGAGTCACCTAATAAAATCACATATTCTCATAATCCCAGCCCAGAAGAAAAAAGTAAACAAAATAATACTTTGGTAACAAACACGTACATTCAGATCACAAATTATTAACAGTCTAAGCAAGAAATCATATAACGAAGACAATCACTGTTCAGCTTGAAGTTTCTTTTTGCTACGTTCAGCAAGGAACTTTACTCGATCCATCACTTCGGTCTGAAAAAAGAGAAATAAAAAGAATAAAGTGCATCAATTCAATATGAAACTGTTCTATTTCTAGGGCTCATTCTGTTCTACGCATAGAAGAATTAAACCTGTTTTCAACAAACCCACCCGAATTACAATAGCATGAAAATCCTTTACCGAGTTAGTTACATAAGTATGGCTTACTTGTCTCTACTTTCTTATTACACTGAAATTAGATCAAGAACCTAGGAAGTAGATACTAAAGTTCGATATTTAGAATCTAGAACTCAGGTGAAGTAAGACTCTTCGCTACCCTACCATTCACTCGATTCCCCCTTTACTATTTATAAAAAATTGTTAAATTTTTCTTTGTCAGGGACAAATAACAATCAATCTCCTTGATCATTACCGATTATTAAAAAGTGATACAATACGAATTTCTTAAGCAGAAAAGCACTAGGTATTATAAATGACAAAACTAAAATTCGTAAGATTTTTCGTTCTTAAACTGGATGAGTGGGTGGATTCTAGGTTCCGGGAATAAACCTGAGAGGTTAAATTAAATATTTGATGTACAATGGACAGAATTAATAACATCATTCGGATGTATCTCGCTATTCAACTACCATTCATCCATGTTTGTAGCTGAGAATGAAGTTTCCTCATTGCAATATTAAACAGATCACACTTTCTTAATAAAGGGACGAAAAGTCTTCGTTAAGTAATACCATTTTCTTCCTTCTGAACCTGGCGTAGTCGGCAGCCTAGATTATATTGATGATTATATATCGTTATTCTTCGACAATATAGCTTTACATTTCAATAAATGGAATACCGCCGAACAGATCCCATAAGCATTAAATATGGTTCATGACTTAGCCCAGGGCAATAGAGGTAATTTTAAGCGGCTCCTCACTTATACCTGAGCTAGATATTGTTCTAATAAAAGTAAGGAAACAGCCAAACCTTACCAGAGTCTTCGAAGGGACACACTCAGCAATCAGTTGCCATCGTTTTGGTGTTTCCTTGGAGAAGGAGTTCATTGCTGTCTCTAGCTGGTTCTGCTCTTTCTGCGTCCATCCTGCAGCACCAGGAGCCGTTATCTCCCTTCCAGTCTCCACCACCGTTTTTGCTTTTGCCTTCAGTTTTCGTCGACTAACGTGCACATCCTCATCTACAATGTTCATCTCTGATGTGGCCTCGCCTTCAATTGAATTGTTCCCAGACTGAGTCACTATCCCCTCCTCGTGTGAAATTGGATGGCCCCTGTTATTTGATGACTCCACTTTACCAGACCGATTGGCTTTGCATTTTGAGAGGCAGTAGTTGTCTTCCCCTTCAGACTCTTCTTCATTTATCTGTTCCACATCACTAGGTTCCCCCTCATAGAAATCATCCATGGTGGCTAGAGAAATGACGAAAAGGTATAAATAGATTGCTGCGACCAGATTTAAGGCGAATAACCCGTTCACATATTTTACATTTAATTAAGTGTTTAATCACCCAATATGTGCCTTTGGAGCCTGACTGAAGCTGGAACTCCTTTAACGTAAATATTTTACACTCATAGCCTTGTCAAGTCATCACACCCTTCTGAGTATTTACCTCCCTCCCCAACTACATAACACCAATTACCCTACCAACATTCCTATCTTCACTTCGTGCTCTTGATCTTTGGTTCTCCAAAATGAACCTTAATTGGCACAAACCAGCCTCATCTTATTGTGCGCGGAAGAACTAGAGCAATCTCTTCAAAAAGATAGTGCGTTCCCTGATATTCCTTTAAAGCTATTACATAGCAGAACCGTGGACGACAGAGAAGTGAACTCCGACCAAGATGACAAGCAGTAAATAGAAAATACAGAATACAGAAAAGTAATCATCTTTCGATAGCCAAATGTGAAAAATAAGCATTTATTAGAAGGAACAAAGCACAAGAAAGTTAAACGATGCATTATATGTATCCACCTAGTCCTGAATGTACATATATTTCCAATGTTGCTCGTGAAGACACCTTGTATAACTGTACCCAAAAATTGTGAAGGAAAGCTAAGGGGTAACACATAATTCAGAACATCTGATATCGAGTTCACATATTATATCAATGGCAGCGAAAATGCTCAATATATAGCCTAAATATGCCTCGTCTGCTCAACCAGTCAAAAAAACTCTATTAAATAGCTTATTCGAACAGTATGTGACTTAATGCACTAAAAATACATCTGATCTTCGATGGAGACAAAGGCTCCTCCCCGGGATAAAATTACTCTGAGATGGACACCATTAACCTCTCAATTCTGTCTATCGGCCTGTTAAGTATAAACTCATGAAATATAACCTGAACAAGATTCATCAGACAGCAAAGCGCAACTCCTCTAGAAGGGAACTCGGGGATAAAATCCTGAAGCGGCTCTTGGGTGTTTCTTTAACCATCTCAGATACTTTATTAGTAGTTAAATACTTCCTACCGTGTGTGGTAGGAAGAGTCAATCTTCAAAGCTGAATAATGGTCCATTTAAAAACCAAAGATTGAATAATACATCTTCGTTTGGCACAAATGCCAGAACTGCACCACTGACTATTAAAGGTTTTTAAATTCTAGAGAACTGACAAAACATTTATTGAAAGTGATTACTTGACACTTTTTTCTCTCACTAATCAAATAGCTACGAAAAAGTTAAGGATTAGTCACTAAAACTGTACGCACAAAAAACTCATCTCACTAGGTTAAACATATTGAAAACGGAATTGAAAAACGAACTAATAAATGAAAATCGAAGAGTTGTTATAACTCACTCTTGCAAAGGGTGCGAAAGTTTAGATAGTGCAACGTCCAGACACCTGAATTCCAGACGTAGGCAAAACCGCCTGGTCTGCTCTTCCCATTAAGGCATTTGTCTCTAAGGCATTCGTGTCCACTGACACGATCTTAAATTGAGACTTTATCTCTGGGCTTCTTTGGCATAGTTCCCAATACATTACATTATCGATCGAAACTTTTTGGAGCTTCTTGGCTGTTCCAAATGCCTAGATAGAGAAATAAGAGGTCTGTTCAAGTTATCCAATATTTACGCACTTTAAATGGAGAATACTAACGTTGTAAAGGTAGTCTACAGTGCGAGTAACTGTTGCTGTGAAGATGCAGCAGTGCAGTCATAGGCGAATGCCTTTTAAAACTGTCAAATACATTAGAAATGAATAGTGAAATGTGAGATTGCGAATGTGCATGGACAAAGTTCCTTCTTCCTAAAAAATCGACATCCAGGCTAACTTTTCATGAAATGACGTTTTAACCGAGCTTCAACCAAACTTAATGCACTCAAGTACCTCAAGGCGAAACGGACCAATCTCTTACAGTTCAAGAGAAATCTCGATTGACCAGAACTTACACTTTCCATTCTCCCCAATAAATGTAATTCTTATAGTTTTACACCTCCATGTCCATTTCATACCAGTGAACATAAACATTAACCGAGCATTTAGTTCAATCAAATAGTCAACTAAACCCATTCTAAAAGAGCAACAGGTGTAAAGTTGAAGTATAGCTTCAGCAAATGAAAATTGAATGAAGGACGAATCTAAGTTAACCATAAAAACAATATAATGACAGTTAGACTCTTTACAAGTGTACCGCTGACCAAGTAACCATAAGCGATTAAACCGGGCTTCCAGTGATCCCCCCAATAAGCGTACTTAATGATAAAATCAACAGGGAACTACAGAACTTACGATTGATGAGAGTACGGGAGCTCAGTTTGTTGGCAATTTCAGAGGCCTTTGCGGTAACATCGGTCACCGATCTTCCCAGAATTTGAGCGATTTTTGACCATCGATTGGGAAATCCACCAGGATACTTGTTAGTTAATCGAATCAAAGCCAACTCCTCATTCTGTGTCCAAGACTTTTTCTCACCTACGGTATCTTCAGTCTCTACTCCTTTATCGTTAATTTCATCCATCTTGACAACCAGGTTTGTGACTTGGTAGGAGTTGTTAAAGCAATCCAATTCTTCGTCATCATTCTTATGCATGATACATGCTTTCATTTTCTTCTTCTTTCGCTCCTCCTTCCGTTTGATAAATTCCTTTATTTCTTTAGCTAATTCTCCGAAAAGATAACAAAAACGTTTTTCAGAAAGTGCATTGGTGGAGCAGTTGTAGTACACGTCTATCAAGTCACGAGTTTCTTATTAGTTTTCATAGCAAAGCAAAAATATTTACAGTTTTTAACCACGGAGAGCGTTGCATTTTAGTAATATGAAAGAACAAATGCAGTACATTGGGTTATCTCAGTTAATCAGTTAGTTAAAAGCAATATAGGAATAAAACACAAGGAATTGAATCGGAAAAATGAGAATACTGTATAATGTATTGAATGTATGAAAACACGAAAATGAACACTCATGCAAGTACACGAATGAAAATGGAGAGGACATCCAGGTGCTGGAAGGACTTACGTTAGTGCAGGAAGCATTTCAACAGGAAGAACAACAGAGATCCAATAGAAGGATGAACATCAAACAAATTATAAAAAACGGGAGCAAACGCAAAATTTTGTGTGGGCAGACACGACGTCATAAACTTTTCACAAATAAATATAATGACACTTCTTTGTCTATGGTTTAAACAGATATCGGTTTAAATAACCAACCGAACTGGCTAGAACTGGTCGAGAGGAACATCTGATCGTGAGTTTATCACCAGATAGGTGCAAGATGATACTCCTCTGTCCAAGATGAGTGTTGGTAAACACTTTCAACAGAAATATCGTTATGGTGAAGATGGAACAGGATCCACCACCTAACATCTTAGGCATTTTCTGTGCAGTTTGATTTATACACTTTCTCTGGCTTTCAAAAGAATTAGAGCTGATACATAAAGTATGCCATTAAGAAATTGGCGATTAATGCAATAACCTTCCGAGTTAATCTTCATTCAAATTTAATACCCTAAAATACCTCATGCACAGATCTTAAGGACAAAAAAATTAACTTTAAGTGTCTTGAATGAAATATTCGGTTATCACCCTCCAATAGAATAAGATATATATCAACTCATACCTCTAATATACACTTTAGCAGACCATTTTTATCTAATGGAATTCATTGCATTTGCGATCTCAAAATATCCTATCAACTTAATGGCAGTACTTCTAAATATATAGATGTTTCTTGTGATGCAAAATTATGCATCCACATTTTATGCAATAATTATACGGAAAATAAACAAAGACAAAGAAAATAAATAAAGACAATTACCTCGTTTTTCGTCCAAATCCTTTTTTACTTTCTCGATATTTGCATGAACGGTGCCTCGTAGGCGAGAAATTCCAGCCGGAATAGATTTAATCAAATTAATGAATCCGCGTACTAATGCGACTGGTAGTATATCCATAAAAGTAGGATATTTTATAACTTTCAACTGCTCTTCAATTTCTAAGTCAATGGCGATTTTTCTCTTATCTGAAGCCTTATGCCTCTTCATATGGCTTTCTAGTCGTTCTCTCTAATAAATGTGAAAGTTGAGAAAGAATAAGATTTTACCAATGTCCAACGACGCTCATATGCAAATCCCCATAAAGTAGCAAAGTGAATTGTAATGGAAACGATTGTTACCAAAGCACAGATTTCGTGATTGGACATTTTTCTCAATTTTCGATAATAAAAGACAGGGGTCTTCCAATCGGGTATACCATGCTCTAAGGCCTCATTGTAACTAGATAACACAAGTTAGTTCGTATACTTAGTCTTACCGTTCTCTTCTATCGTCATCTCTAAGTATTTGATAAATCACTGCAAGTTGTCTAAACTTCACACCAGCTTCTGGATCATCTTTGTTCCTATCAGGATGCAATTCCATGGATAACTTTCGATAGGCATGTTTAATATCCGCAGACGATGCTGTCTATTAATGAAGTTTAACAAACCAAATTAGACAAGAACTCACCATCGGGACATTAAGAAATTCATAAAAATTAACTTTCATCTCCTCCATGAGATCAAAAATCTCTAATTCTGATTGATCCCATGCATTAGCAACGAATATTGAACTCAAAAATATAGTAAAAATCGTCCACGATCTCACCATTACGTCATCAGAAATCAAGAACAATCAAGCCAATCAAATGCCTGCTACTCTTAATTGTAAATATGTCAATTATATTCGTACAAAAAGTTAAATAGCAGTTATTTCGTTTTTAATGTATTTTTATTCTTATAAATTCACAACTTTCGTTACGATATATTGAAAAAATATGATAAATATTCTTTTCACGTGCGATACATTAATAGATCCCAACAATTATTCACATACAGTATTGATAATACTTATATCAGTTTTATGGGTGGCATTTATCTTAGAAGAATTTAAGTTATCATTTAATTCAAATTCAATTTACTAATATTCTGTATTTATTGCTGGTTTCAAGAGATTAATTTGGAATACTATCTGGTCGAGTCTTAAAAGCTGATTGTTAATTCAGGACTCCAAAATTATCGAAGCATTAAGGCATATAACATTTCCTTACATCGAATTCCATAATAAATTCTCCAATGATCATTCTCGACTTAATTCACCTTATTAGCGTCAACCAAATTATGATTTCGTATATGTACCTACATTTAATACTGCTCAGATTAGTCAAATCGGATCACACTTTAAAATTATTAGCAAACTCTCCTAAATATTCCCTCATTTTTAGTAACATATGCTTAACTCCCTCTTATCCAGAAGAACTGTACTTAATATTCTATTATGCAATGAGATCAATGTTATTTAACAGTCCAAGATCTTGGCATACTTAACCTAGTCTAATCGCAAATGAGAATATTCCTTCAGTCCGATCTGTCATTTATTTAAAATTTCACTAACGCTAAATTAACATTTTCAATGAGGTTTAGTAAGACACATGTTAATATTGTTGGATAAAGACACCGGGGTTACGAAACAAACCGAAAGTTGACTAAGCTAGAAGAAGGGCTTCGCAATCACCCACTACTGACAAACTGATAAACTAACTTCGGTGAAGTACACCGAGGAACAGTCTATACATAAAACTATCCTTCGACTGCATGCTCTTTTGTCATGTGAGCTGATGGTGTGCTAAGGTGACTTAGAAGCTTTCTCTTGTAATGATTGTATCCCTGTTTAGACATCTCACTTTATGATTTATTATGACGAACGTGTCTCACTGTCAAAATTTGTTTCAGTGTATAGAAAGCCTGTGCAGTTGTAACTACTGTGGTACCCAGACCCCAGTGGCAGACTGAATGATAAATCTGACTCTCTCCAATGATGTCTCTATTTGCTCCTATAGATCATTTGTCTGTTGTTTACAATTTGCCAAAATATATTAAGATATGATTTGTTCTCTATACTTTTCCCACAACATTACATTGACCACGCCGCCTGAACACGATTGACACCCCTCTTTGGATACTCGTGTTATTGCATAACTCACGACAGGGCAAAACAATTTCACACCGTGTGAGAGCAACTGAAATCGGGTAGCAGTAAAGACTACTAAGAGAAAAAGGAGGGTCGAAAAACCTGAGAATACAGTATAGTTATCAAAGAGACACACCTCACTTAATTTAGACGTCTGATTGTAAAATGCTTATTCCATTGCTTCACGTTCCAAAATCCAAATATTTTGATATCAGCTGGATCACTGAAAAAATCCTTGCTCACGATATCCGGCACTTATTGACCGATTAATCACGATGGTGAGTCTTACCATTTGTGTTTATTTTTTCTTCTTCCATGATCTTAACGTATCATAATTCACAAGTTTTCTCAAGATAACCCCTCATACACCCACTCACGTAAATATGATCCCAGCTTTAACCCCATTCACTTCTGTATTGTTTTTGTCTTATGCAAATAGCTTCAGTTTAATTACACAGGACTCATTTTAGCTTTACACTATTCTAGTGCCATAAAGTTATTCCTTAACACGTTGAACAATTACCATAATTTGTTCTTCTGTCTTCTTCCTGTGTATGATTCTCCATCGACTCCCAGGCTACTTTCCGACTTTCTCCCTTTGGCTTACTGATCACATTACCGCCTTCTGTACTTCCTCTTTTGATGTAAATACTCTGCCACAAAATTCACATCTTTGTAATTTTGTGATAGAGCTGAGAGTAGCAATGGCTGAACAAGGTTCCATCCCCAACTTCCCAGGCTAGAGCGTCTCTTGTCATACTATAATTTATCACAGTTCACGATTCGTCTTTGAAAGACCACCCATCCAGAAAACGGTACAAAAGAACAACATAGAGAATATATAAAAGATTTGACCTAAACAAATACCACAGTGGTGTGTTGTGGGAAAGAGTAACTAAGACATGACAGAGGATGAAGCTAGAGCAGCTGCAGATGCTGTCGCCGCAGCAGCAGCCGCTTTTTGAGCTCCCCACTGAATGTAGTCTGGTCTAGTCGCTGCCGTGTGTTCCTCAATAAGTTGTTGGACTACTTGCCGACTCTCTGAGAATTCACGCAGTTCTGGATCTCCACGGAACACCTCCTCCTTTCGGAACTGTTCTAGAAAAGCTCCGCGAGTACGCAACTTATCATACTGTGTCAATCCACGTAAAAATAGCTACAAGGAAAATAAGGTTAAGATTACGCAATTTTACCGATTTGCAAGCCCGTGTTAAGCCCAGGTGTCCAGGTGTAGGTATCGATTTGCCAAAAGCTGCTCAACTTCCTGGTATGTAAATTTAATTCGGTATTCATATGTAGTGATCCGGCCGTCAATGCATACGCCAGTATGGTTGGATTAGTTCTAACGACCCATAAAGATGCGGAGATATGAGAAGGAAGATGAAACGGAGCGTCCAACATCCCATCAAAAGTACAAGTTGCCTCATATATTTGCGCTGCTCTAATTGTCCGATGATGGTGACTTTATATCGTTTGCTCATAAGACGAACTAAGGACTGAAACAGTCAACTCGACTTACCAAACTCTCTTTATTATAACCTCATTTCTACACATACTATACTGGCGTTTATCCTATACCCTTCCAATTCTGCTTTTCTCTCTTGTTGCCTGTGGTGGTTTAGTATACGGTCGCTCTTCATTCAACTCCTGATCTTCTGCATTTGAAAAAGGCTATTGAAAAACATTCGTTTTGTAAGGAGATATCTCTGTGCCTAACTTGGGCAAGCTAATTAAGCTATTTAACTGACCGGATTCGGTGCTAATTTAAATGGCAGATAGTATTTGTGGGATTAGGAATTTATCCAACTCACCTTTACTAACACAGAAAGTATGGGCTTGGTAACACATGGACTAGTCACCATGGAGATGGGGGCAACCCAACTGATGATAGTTTTATCTTGAAAGCACTCGTTCATCAATTTTGATGAATGAGATACAAATTGGGAGAACCGTGCACCCCAAGATTAGCTAAGTATTATTTGTATTGCGGTCTAAAACTATAAATTTATTTGACTAGACTTCTTCATTTATCAGTTCGCTCTAGATTCGAATGCAGTGTCCTGATGATAAATGAAGAGAATGACCGAAAGAGGTTAAATTGCGATATGAAACGTATGAAACCACAGTAGCAATATCTAACAAAGTGTTAAGACAATTAAAAGCCAAACTTTACTCTGTTAATTAGACATTACTTTCACTTTACTAACTAACTCTTTCTCTTATTATAATGATTATGCCAACGTCTCTGTCTACTTCAAATCTTGAGGTGGCGGAGTTCGTATAGATTGGAAGGGCAATAGCCTAAACGGTTTTCTTTGCCTTTCAAGAACTAAGCGGTTTGAATTTTCACTCCCCCGACTTCCTATCTCAGCTTCATGACAGAATTTAGCTTAGAACAAGGGGAAGACAAAAACTTACGGAGGAGATTGAGGTGTGATTGGCAAGCATGAGACCACTGACACGATGAGAGGCCTGCACGTAGGGCGATCGACGTGAGAGAGCCACTTGGATGCTACATGGGTTCCAGGGAATGAACTTGACCAGATGGCGCTCTCGAATTCGCTGAAGTGACTTGTGCACCTCTGCTGGGTCTACCTCACCTAAGATATGAGATAATTTAGTCAATTGAAGAATTCCCAAGATATCAACAAAATGTGGTTAAGTAAACTACTTCAGTAAACAACTAAATATGCTTTCTAATCGAAGCTGATTTAGTAAAGTTAGAAAAACCGTGTAAGCATATGTTGTTTGAATATCCTTGCATGGCTGCTCAAAGCACTTGAAGATTTTAAACTTGAGAACTCTTACCCCTCCTTCTTTTCCATTTTAAAATAGGAAAATAATCTCTGAACAGACGAGAATTGATAGGGAAACCCAGAATCGGATGTCAAACAATTATAACAAAACTCTTACTCTGGGAAAGCGAAAAAGTAAGTCTTGCAAGTCTATTAAACAATACAGAGAAAAAAAACTACCAAGGTTGAATCAAACAAATACTTCAAGATTTAGAATATGTATGAGAGTTAAAATCAAAGGATACGAAAAGATTCATGATAGCTCCTCAAACTTTGTCCTAAAGCTATACAAAAGCAAGCAGTTCACCTTGAATGATCTGTAATGAGTTGAGCTCTGTTAAATTTACCGCTGCTAATTTCACTCATCCACTCTTGGTTTAAAAAAGGAAACAGATATCGTTGCGGCATTACAAACCACAAAATTAAGTTAACCAGCCAACAGGATATGAATATAATGGACATAACCTCACCCATGAACTTGAAATTGAACATTGACACATCACAGAGCGAACACTTCCCCTTCTAAGAATAAAAAGAGCAAAAAATCCCAGAATTGAAATAAAGGAAGACTCGTACTATCACAGCTACATTACCGCCTCCTGTCCCGTATCATACCTTCCTTATTCAAGTGCCTTTCGGTGATTCTACTTTTGCTGTGCTGTAGGCAATAATAACAAGTAAGCGAGATAAGGAAGTTCGACCTACCCTGAATGATATTGAGAATGGCGATGTAGCAATGATCAGTACGATTAGTGCGTTCAGCAGCAGTTGAAACCATCATGTTTTTGGGCTGAAGGAGTCGACGCATTACATCACAGACTGTTGTTCTTCGCACTTCGGCCACTTCCTTCTCAGTTGCAAGGGGTGTGTAGCCTGTCATGAGGAAATGAAGCCTTGGAGTTGGAGTGAGAGGAGAAATCAGTCCGACCAAATCGTTATGCATGTAGCTAGGATAACGGAGAGTCGCTGTACTCACTGACATCACCTTTGAGACCTAAAGGTAAACACAACTTGGATGAAATTCTGGAGTCAAACAACACCTTGTAAAATGCCGACCCAGTTTAAAATGTTCATCTTAAGTATTCAAAGTAAAAGCAAGGCCTGCTGTATAGCAATCCTCTATTACGGCCTTTCCATAATACTACCGAGTGTTTGCTGGATCGTAGAATTACGCTCTCGCAGAGCCAATGACACGTGAAGTGCTTCCTTTGGAAAATGTCCCAGCCAAGCTTCAATGAGGAAGACTTCGACGACTTACGGCAGTTATGAAAATTTCTCTCAGTTTACTTACCCTAAAACTTCTTTCGAGTCAAGAGATTCTAAGGAGAGCTAAAAAGAAAGCTTACTCAAAGTTGCGGCTAAGGCAAATTGATCAGGACGCCAAAGAAGTCTTTGGTTTGACCAATCCGTCATGACTAAAATAGTCAACGTCAATTTCTGTTCCTAATAGTGTATAGCTCCAAATAAAGGAAGTTCGAGGGAAACGATGAAGCGAGAAGCGGAAAGAACTGCTTTTGCACTATCGGCGGAATCACTGTTCCAGTTGTTTTGAGTCTTATAAAAGACAGGGGTGATTGAAATGGCATATATCAAGTCATACTTAATGTTGACATTGAATCCTTCAAAAGGTTATTTGAAAAAGTAGCAGCACCTTCAGATCTCCCTACTCTTTCCCCCTAACTGTTTCCACTCTCCTATAGCTATACATCCGCTTCTTTGAGTTGTGTGCACATATACTATGAAATTCTACTCAGCACAACATCCACCTAAAGAGCATAAGCGATAAAATAGAAGCAAAATTATAGGAACCCATCAAGGTATAGATTGCGGACTCGGTGCCGTAAGGAATGACTAACCCCATTGGTTAAAACTTATCAAGGGAGAGGAATAACAGATAAATGATCATGGCCCATATGCATCAGTAGCCATGTCGTTGAGTAGTCTGACGAGTGTCTCACATTTACTTTCACGGTTTAGCAATAATACCCTGATTTCCTCTTCCTTATCCTCATATCATTCACTTGAGACAAATACGCAGTTTCAATAGTCCAGACACATTCTAGACATGGTTCCAGATTCGTCCTCAACATATGTACCTAGACAATCCACTCTTTATGAGATCATAGAAAAGAATATTAACTCAGAAGCTACGGGCATTTCCAACAGAATAACTAAAAGAACAGATTAATGCCGAACAACTGAGATTCAAGGAATTTAAAATTGGGAGAATCCCAAACGCCCAGGATGTGTATTCAAAACAATTTCTTACAGTTTACTTACGAACAAATTATCGTGTCTTAAACCAATTTGTCCAAAGTGTAATATCCTGACAATCTCCCCTAGGGGTCCCCAATCAGCTTCCCCTTAGACAAGTTTCTCCTGTCTATGTCCCTTTGACATGCCCTCATACGTGTGTTTAGGAGTTCTGTGACCTCAACAGATGGGACTGTAATCGCCGCTCAGTTATACCTCCTATATGGTTAAACATTCCGTGTAATCTATGTTTCACAACAATGACTGATCTGTTACCGAACAGACGTTTCTTCACTGATGTACCGGTCTCAGCTAGTGATAGTCCTAAGGCTTACTCAACGGCGTCCAGAAGACATAATACAAATAAACATAGAAACACGGGCATACTCCAAGACCTTACCCTTTTATAATCTATTTTTTCGTTTTCTGTTATTCTCCATTAGTAAAGAATAAACCTATATCCACAAATAAGCACATATGCAAGATCAGAATTCACAAGACCGATGGCTGTCGTTAATCGTGGATATTGCTGGTAAACAAGTGAGAAGATAGAATACAAGTTTTACAAGAGTAGCTCCAAGACAAATTTATCTACTTAAGACAATTGTTGTTAGCGTTTCCCTTAATAGGATTGTTTTTTAACTTCCTCAAATGATAGTTTGAAAGAAAAATCATAATCTGGCTTTGTTTAGGCTGATGGACACGCAGGCAACCACTACAATACCTTCCTCTAATGTTTTGTGATAAAGATCATAGAACATTAACTTGGCAAAATCATTATATCCTGCATAAATGATTCAACAGAGTCAACGAGACTCTAGCAATGATCGGCAGAGAATAGACTTAATTTAAGAGACTCCAGGATGTCTACTCACGTTTATATAAAAAAAAACAGTAATCGAATGAAGATCACTTGACGATTGATAACAAACTACTTTGATCAACAGATATTGGAAAAAAGGAGAAATTTGCCTTTAATTGAAAAAAAATAGTGCATTAATACAAAGAAAAGCCAATAAAGACGAAAATTAACTCAACTTTCAAATTGCACAATCTCACGAACAGGATGGAAATGAGACAAAGCCGATGAAAGAACATTTCTTCATTAGGGAAAAACAGAAAGAACGCTGCATCCTTGCGACTAATAAGATGAACAAGTAATTGTTTGAAGAAGTAGAACTCGAAAAGCAAGTGCTAAATAACGAGGGGAATCAACAAACTGCTTAAAAAAACGGAAGCGAAATCATATACACAATAATACGAAAAAGGCAATAAACAGAATATAGACCAATAAGCGAATCACGAAAAGAGGTGATTTGAATGAGGAACTAAATATCCATTTACCTAACTTTAATCCTTTATGCGGTCACATGAAATAATAATTAATAAAGGAAAGAAACTCACAAGCTGGTTAATTTGAGCAAATGTAGGATTCTCCAACCTCAATCGATCCGTAGCAATTCTGTGAAGAGCAGTATTGTCCAGAACTACCTAAGATATCACAGGAAAGTGTACTTATATATACAAGTATCTACCAAGTAAAGTAAAACAAAGCTTTAAGCCTACAACACAATCTGCATTAAGTGTAAGTCTCTTAAGTGTGAGGAGGGAATTGTAGGGCTGTACAACGACATCACTTGTGTCTTCCAAGTTGGGAAAAACCGAGTAGGTCTGAATGAGCTTTTTGGGAAAATGAGAATTAAGATGCTCAAGCATGAACGATCCCATTCCAGAACCCGTACCACCAGCGATCGAGTGGGTCATTATGAAACCCTCAAGACTGTCACTTCCTTCCGCTTCCCGATCAATAATATCAAACAGTTCTTCCTGAAGTTTCTCTGCTTGAGTATAGCCCGCACCCCAATTATTACCAGCACCGCCTCCATTCTTTGACATGTAGACATTTTCTCGATTATATAGCCGGGCATAGGGAGAAGTGAGGATTGTATTGATGACCCTAGGTTCGAGATCAACTAAAACTGCTCGAGGAATATAGTGAGCATCATCTGCCTGAAAAAATAAATATACATAAGAGTAAATAGAAAATAAACTTTCAGGAAGAGGTCAAAACGGACTTGATAAAAGAACACATCCTTCCGGTCCATTCCATTGGTTGCAAAATTCTCTAATTCACCTTCGGGACTAATACCATGCTCCGCACAGAGCTGTTTCCAAAATTCCATTCCAACTAGAGATACAAGGAGACAAAAAATGATATCAAAATCATCTAAACAACCTGAGCTTACTTTGATTTCCACATTGTCCAAGCTGCAAAGTGATGAGATCGCGTGGCATTATGATTCAAGTATCTGGCAATGGAAATCGTAATTAATATCAAGAAAACAAACGCCGTTTGAATTTGAGAAAGACATTCAATTACAGGAATAAATATTGAAAGTGAAATATAAAGAACACCAAATTTATACGAAAAAACAGCAAAGCACCCGAAAACCAGTTGTTATTTACTTGACTCAAGCGTCCCGCCTTAACTAAATAAATACTAATTGTATTATTTGTACAACATTTGCGTTTGTTGTAACACTTAAAAAATCCATAATATTTACCATAATTTGATCATAATAATCTGAAAAATTAAATTGGGCCTAAAATGTTTCACAATATTTCACTGTCAGTTGTGGAATGATGACAATATATATGAAGTTTTAATTGAATGATAAATGATTTTGAAATATTGATATTTAAATATATTTTAGGAGTAAATTTCTACTCCTTTAGAGCTATAACATCTATTACCACCTAATATCTTCGAAATTTCCTTATTTTACTTATTTTTCAAAATCCAACTTTCATAGCAAGTCATTTTCTTATGACATTACCCGATCGAAAGATTCATATAATATACTGTGCGCGATCCAAGATATGCAGTTTTATCTAGGCTCCTATAAACACACCTTGTTCGGCAAATAAAACAGTAGGAAACAGCTTCGCAGACTCTTCTCTCTACTCTTTTCCTTCACACAACTTTCTCCTTTCTCTTATTAGCTCTTGTTTTACCCATAGAGGCATTTGAAATTTAACGATAAAGGCATTATTTTTGTCCTTCAGTCACTTTACTGTCTTCCTATTTTGAATAGCAGTGGCTTAATAAATGTATGGAATGAGCAATCTATGAAATGTAGAAATATTTCCCTCATAATAAGTCAATGAACAATTTAAGGCCGTTTAAAAATTAGCTAGTAGAAGAAGAAGATATGCAGTAATAGCTAACTTGCCAGTAAGCTTCGAACATCTTGAATATGAATCCACTTAGAAAAACAAAGGAACTTTAGTATGTGGAGCTGGAAACTATACCCATACATGGTACTACACTCAAAGAATTTGCATAAGGCTCTGTTACGTATAAGAAAATAATATATTCCTAAAATAATTCTTATATGTAGGATTCTCCATTTTCTACCTTTTAATTCCCTTTTATTCGAACGAATTCATTTACATTACGGTTGTAAATGGTGTATTATATAAACCGACCTATCAATACGAAAACGGGTGTCTTGTGTTGATACAGTGGTTTGGGTCGTTTTGTATTGTGGTGTTGTCGGATCGTGTTTGTAACTAGGGCAGTGTCTTAGGGAATCTAGAGTCGGCTACAGTATCCTACAGAGAAGAGCAGATTACAACAGCTTGGCGAAGCAGTTTTGAATTACGCAGATATGGAAGCCCGACTCTCTTCAATATCTTCACCCAGATGAATTTCTCAACGTATACGAAGGATCCCAAAGACTGCTTGAAAAATGAAGGTATATTTCATCATAATCCTCTTATATATGAAACTTTTGCAACATGGTATACTCAACGCCGTGATATTTATAAGAACATCATGGCAGATCTCCCCCACGCCACTCGAATTACCATGCTGCTTCGTGAATTTAACAGAAGTGGCCACTACTTATGTTCGCCCTACCCTTCTCTATAGGATACTGTAACCGACTTTTATATTCCCTAAGACATTTCACTAATTACAAACACTACTCGACAACACCACAATACAAAACAACCCAAACCACTGTATCAACACAAGACACCCGTTTTCGTATTGATAGGTCGGTTTATATAATACACCATTTACAACCGTAATGTAAATGAATTCGTTCGAATAAAAGGGAATTAAAAGGTAGAAAATGGAGAATCCTACATATAAGAATTATTTTAGGAAAATATTATTTTCTTATATGTAACACGCCCGTTCGTAGATTTAATCACTCGTCCGTCTTCGTCGTGAGATCGACTGGGAGACGAGGGAAATGCCATCGGGTCCTGGTAGTACATGGTGGATAATATCTTGATCGTTTCTTTCACGTCGTTGCACTACATCGAAGATCACGGGCTGTTCGGGAATTAGTGGGCTGTAAGATATAGAACATAATAAATTAATAGCATCAATACTATTTAAAGAATGATCGTTTTCACATTTCGAAAAATCAAACCCCCCTGGTCTGAGTCGATTGTGATCGCGAAATCAAGTGTACTTTTCGGTCCCCACGTAGAAGATATCACCTCCATCCGCCTTGGTGATCATATCCGCTGTCCATTGGTGATTTATACGATGGTTGAGGGCCTACACAAGATCGTCCACACTATATGCGCACATCGGGCCAGACTTCATCGGAACACAAAGTCTTTTTGATTGCAACATCTCTTCACACGCTGTCCTCAAATCTTGACCTCTAAATTCTGCTGCGGGGGCGGATTGTCTTAACACGGCGAGAGATCTCTTTAGCTGAATAATCGATCAATCGGAGCATGATTAGGCAAAATGTAGATTCAAATGTGTACTTGGGTCCGTAACGAGCGTTTCTGGTACACCACGAGTTTATGGTTAATAGAGATAGCTGATCTGCTTGTTGTGGGAGCGAGTAGAATAACATCGAACTCTTTCGAATGCCAATTTATCACCGTAGTGCATGTCGCACCTTTAGTGAGTCTGGAGTGGTAAGTTATAGCTGAATCCTAAGAGAATCTGGTTTTGGCGATTGAATATGAATAGAAGGATGTGGGATTTCGGCAACATGCAGGCACTGGTAGCATCCTCTCACGAGGTTTTCCGCTTTCGTAGGTTCGAGAGTAGATCTCTGGCAGGTTTCGTTTTCGTCTGAGAATTGGATAAGGTTGAGCTCATCGATTCAGCCTAGGCCCATTAGGTTAATATTTCGATCTGTAACGTAGCACTTCTTGAAGATCGTCCTCTCCAGGAATGTAGCCTCTCATCGCATTGATACGTAGAGTTGCACAGCATTAGATATCGGAGCCAGTATCGATCAGGCGCTCAAATGGTATACCATTAATACTTAGTTTAACGTATTTTTTTGAATGAACATTTAGCATTAACGTATCACAGTTCTGCCACGTGTGAATTAATGGTCTCTTATTGGTCGAGTTCTGTCTAGTTGAACTGTTCGTAGAAGGTTCTCGGCAGAAGCCTTCTTTTTGATCATTATCGTTGCAATTCTGGCAGCGACGTCTTCGATAGGGTAGTCTTGATGATAACGATGTTCTCCACAAAATCGGCATCTTGGTAGTGACTGCTTCTGATATTCGTCGGATAATTGTCGGATGAGAGTGGGTCCCTCGGTCAATAGATGATCGGTATTTCCGAGTCCTCTCAGGTTGACCGATCGCGGTTCATGGTCCAGCTCCAGGTTCGAGTTCCGACGAGACCTCTTGACGGAAAAACTTATTTAATAGTACCTTTATTGAAAGAATAAATTTGAGTTAATTAACCGGCTCAGGATGATGTTTGGAAATTACTTACCTTAACAGACTGACGGTGAATGATCATCAAAATATCAGGCGGTAACGATAGTTCTGTCCATTCTTAAAATTTGAATTAAAGTGAAAATTTTGTCAAAAATGCATTTATTTAGTGTTCAACATAGTCATCATTTCCATTAATTACATCTTCCCATCTTGCCATAAGCTTTCTCATTCCTTCTTCATAGAATTTAGCCAGTTTGGACTCAAAAAAAGAAACTAGCTTCGTTTCGACCTCTTCTCTTGAAGTAAGCCTTTGCCCCATTTAATGATTCTGTAAGCTCCTGAAAAGATGAAAATTGGTTGGTGCAAGAGAAGACCGAGAGAATATGGTGGGAGATGCATGGCTTCCCAGCCAGATTCTTCAACAAGATTTTTGGTCGCTCTTGAAGTGTGGAGTCTGGCATTGTCATGGTGCCAAGGACTGCAGAATCACTCCTTTTCTATTGATCAAAGAAGGCCGTTTTTCCTG
>CAADRB010000042.1:703703-743891 GCA_900708905.1 Hymenolepis diminuta | reverse complement strand
CTAGAAATAGTTATTAATGACGATAATTATCACGCAACCTGAAAGAAGAAATACTATTTTATCAATTACCATAGATAAGCATGCAACATTAAGAAGCTAAATTGAAGAAATCGTGCCCTAAACACATAGCTCAAAATTAGACAGAACTTCTGTTGCAACCTGATAGTTAACTCTTCCAATTACAGTAATCTTCATCTCACTCGGACACATGATAGGAGAGAACTTTATTCACACAGGCCTCCAACAGAGAACCGTCCTGAACTGAGCCAGTCCGCTCTATGATATTTAGTTAGGTAATGGCGCATAACGAGAATAAAAATTGAACCAAAGAGCGAAATAGCAACTACCATGAACATGAAATTATGCCAACCTAAGATGGAAACAGAATATTTTTCATCCGAAACACAATAATACCGTACTGATGATGAGAAGTCTAAGCAGATTACTTCTTAGCGGGCTGAAAAATCTATCAATAATATGAAGATACGAGTAAAATGTGTAGTAAGGAAGGAATAAGCGAGAATTTCGCCTAAAGCAAAAATAAAGCCAGTAACAGTGAAAATAAATTCTCATTTTCAGTAATACGTAGGAAAAGTGTTAGATGAAAGAAAATAAAAAGGAAATTTTGAAGCAAAGTAAAAATGACGTGCTATTGGCTACAGTGAAATGGTGGAAGAAATCTTAATTTAACTACGAAGTCATGGTTAAGACAAATCAACCAGAACATCGAGTAAGACTTTGGTATGACTGAGCCGTTTTGACTAAAACAGCTAAAAACGTCGACTTCTGTTTCTGAAACCGTAAAAACTCACTTCAACAAAAACGGTAAAGTTCAAAGCCGCCAAATTTATGCGACTTTTATCAAAAAGAGAAAGCAATACTACTACACAATCGACGGGATCACCTCTCCTCAGACGCAACAATCGGTAAGGACGTGTAATTTCCTATTTCTGGCAAGGAAGGTTAAAACCCTACATATCAGAAATGCTAAATCCAATATGAGACTCTTCCAAGATCTTTGGGGCAAAACAAAACATATTATTTAGAATTGGGAAGCGAATAAGCAAAAATCTCGAATCCCAAATTACTTTCTCATAGATGTGACCGCATATCCGATTAGTGTAGTATATGCATTAAAAAGCCGAACTCTTTGCGATCGAAGCACACCACTAGCATCATTCTCTGCTTGCTCTTGTTTGAAGTTGTCCGACTAGAAGTGTAAACTTACAAAACTATCAACCTTACTCAAAGTCCTTGATTATAGCTGCAGAATTCATTATTATAATAACATTTCTACCCAATTTTCTTGCATTTTCGGATTATAAACTACTGAAGATTAAAGACTGGAGCCATCCTTCTTTTTCGGGAACTACTTAATAGAAACAATCCCCAAAAAATCAAAGTGATCAAAAATAAATCATTACAATGAATAATTTATATTATTTGACTAAGGATGGAACTTTGTACAGTCCACAAACAGTAATTGTCAGCAAAAAAATATCACAAGCCTGTAGAACGACGAAGCAGAGAAAAGTGAAGAGCAGAAAAATAGGGCATATGACTGACCATTATTAACTTGATGAGTAGTAATAGCTTCATTAGCCAATCTACGGAATTAGGCAAAGGCATGAGGCTTCGGAAAATTGGACTGCATGTTGAAATTTGCTAAAACTGACGGGTAATGAGAGGACTTTTAGTAAATTTCCCTCAGTAGGCAACCACCCAAGGCTCCGTTTCATCTGAAGTTACAAGACGAGCAAACACTGAAAATATGAAGAATTCACAGCAAACGTACTTGAAGGAAATGCATTTATTTTCATTCCAATCTGCTTAATATTTCAGATTGCCTCATCATCTTCCCTTGACTTGAGTTTACATCTACTGACTCCCTATTACGTTATTCAACAAACACGCAACAAAACGAAAACTTACAATTTCCTCCTTGCCGTCCGCATATAAATCCACGTGGAAGACGCGTTTCCAACTATCTTTCCCTTGGTCTAGCTATGCTCCTCCTATTTCTCTTGATCTCTCACGTTTATTCTTTCATTGTTGAAATAATTCATTTCCAGTAACAACTTACAAAAAATAACAGTAGTTTTGTTTTGCATTGCTGATTTATATTCAAAAACCAATTTGCATTACATTATGCAATTACCAAAAGGTGTAATTAAAATTCAAAGTTGGGTGACGTATGAAAGTGTGATATTTTGTACAAAAAGTCTCTGATATATACTCTACAGTGATAGTTAAGACAAAAAATGGCATCTACAAAATCAACGACTGTACATATGAGAGTGAGTGAAATTAATGATAATGAAAGTGAGGATGGATGATTGTTTGAGAATTAGGGAGTGATGAAAGGAGGGCAGAGGGCACATCTCAATTGTTTCCCTTTTCTTTCCACTTCTCTTCCTCCTCAAATTTAGCCTCTGGATGAAATTGATTCCTTATACCATCCAACAAATTTCTACTCGCCTGAAAGAGGAGAAAAAGAGACAAAGTCAGACATGGAAGAAATGAAATATCTTTTGCTATAGCCACAAAGACAAAGCCTACTAACCTGTAAAGTCACAACGACTGGAGCAAGAGGAACAGCAGGAATCTGCCGAAGGACATCACCGATGGCTCCGACAGATCCTTTATTTGGATCTGGAACTAGAATGGGATAGCTAAAATCTGTTGCAAGGTTCACAACTCCCCGTCTCACTGCTTCTGCCGCTCGCGACATTCCTTCCCTCAAATTCTGAGGTTCTGTAACAGTCGTTGATGATGATGTTGATGCTGCCAAACATCTATAAATACCATGAGGTCGGATGAAACTACTAATTGACGGTCGAAATCGATGTATTTGACTCAGATGTCTAGTTCGCACTGAAGGACCAGGACTCAAAATGTCGAACATCGTCTTGAGAAGGAAAAAGTGTTATAAATTTAAACATTTAAGCAATTGGAAATTAGGTCGGAAAGCATATTTTCAACAATATAGGGAAGAAAGCGAGATTCTCTTCAGTGGCCATTCTTCTACTCAAATTGAAAGTTGAACGATTGCTACCTCTCCAATACATATGACGATAATGTTAGAGCAGTGATAACTTGGAACTCAGACTTACGAGTGTCGGATACCGAAGCAGATCACACGAGCTGGTAATTTTTATCCTGTTTCCCTTCGGATAAAATTGAAAGTAGGATGTGACAAGTGGGAATAGATACTAGTCTAGATTAAAAGCCACCAGAAAAACACTTTAACTAGTTACTCTGCTCCAGCAACTCCATCTGCTCGATAAGCCTTGAACAACAGAGACATAACTAGGGTCAAATATTGAAATGGCACAGTGAATTATACACATTAAGTAAAAAGTGATGAATCAAGATTCCTACTCAAGTAGGAGTCCTTTGATCCTCTCAAGTCATCCCTTATTGGAATATATTCCTGTTTCACGTCAATATCTGTTCTTCCGAGTCCCTGAACGTTAGCATATGATACACTATTTAATTATTTTTCCGCCAGAAGTCTCTCTCTGTTTTCAATTATTTCAAAGATACCTCTTCTACACTAATGGAAATGGAATTGTGGTATATCACCAACACTGGTTTATTTTCCCTTGTTCACTTTAGCTAGGTATTAACAATTTTCAATTTCAAACAGTTATTTCCGCTTTGTTCGGTAAATATCACCCGATAAAAGTCGTTTATCGGCTTCAATCTGCTTGATTCGATTAGGACAAGAGCCTATCCTTTTCATAATTATTGGAATACAAATATTGGTACGTTCAATTACTTCCTAGCATTCCCGTACTACTCGTGTAAAAAACTGATTTTAAGACTTATTCATATCACTCTCCATCTGGTTACTGGTTGTGATACTTTAACATTGGACTATCTATCTTTACCAACCCTTTTGTAACCATTTCACTTTGGGGTAACTCATTTACAAATAGCTTCAACCCAAAAAGGACGCAAGGGCGGCCCTAACTATCAATCTTTGAGAAATCTCGAACAATTGTTAAGGCTTGAACCTTCTGCAATAAACTCACCTCAACAAAATGTTGGGTAATATGAAGACCCTGGGAAGAAAGATCAATAAGAGGCCAGACAGCGTTATCTGAAAGGGCTCGAACACCCCTTCGCAGTCCTCGCACAACATGGTCCGCTGATTCTCTTGAAATAAGCTTCATTTGTCGCCCACTTCCTTGACGTATTCTACGACCCGTGAGAGAGCATTCGATCGGCTCACGAAAAGCATTTACAACATGCGTCCCAAAGTCCCGTATTCCAGCAGCTAGACGATACAACATTGCATTAAAAACATCATCCCAAGTATCGGGATTCCAAAGAAATAGGAATAAACTCACTGATATTGGAAATTTCATGCATGGGACCAAAGTTTTTGACTACCATTTGAGGGAGATTTTCCTTCAAAATTGTCATCCAGTCATTACTAACAGCCTCCACAAGACTAGACACACCACGAAAACCCTTTTGATAGACCTTTTTCGGTAGGACTAACTCTGCATTTTTCAACTGAAGACACATTGCTATCAGGCCAACCAAAGTACCCTGAAATCAAAATAGTAAGGTAAAATAAAATACTACTTTTTCCAAATAGGTAGCGTAGAATTTCAGGCCAACCTGTGACATGTCTAGCTGATGACCGTGGTAGTCGAAGTGTATAGGTAGACTGGGGGAGAGGGTAAACTTTCTGATGAAAATTGGTTGCTCTCCCTCGTCAACGAATTCTTCACTCGATGATTCTGATTGATACCCAGATAGATCGGTAGAAGGAGAGAGCAAAAGGGGGACGTATTGTCCCATTCTCTTAATGCTGATTTCGGACAGGTTATTGAAACATTCATGATATCCGCGGAGGAAGTTGAACGTTACTTGATCTAGAACAACATTCAGAGGTTGGACGGACGCTTTTGCTTCAGCTTCAAAGTCAAGCATATACACTGAGGGCCAGAGAAGGACACAGAAACGCAGAGCTTCGACATACTTCCCATTTCTAAAGACGCGAGTCACCTTTGGAACATAGAGCAGATGACGTGCTTTTGAGTCCTTTAATTCGTCGACGATTTTGAAGTCCCCCACTTGAAAAATATACCTTGTTACTGCGGGAGATTCGTTATGAATACGCTTTAACTCCTTGAATGAACCGTAAGGGCCGATTTGCATATTATCAGGAGGTTCAAAGGTAGAATTTCGGAAGTATATATCTGACAATTTTAGGGCAACTCCTTCTTTGACTCGTTGCGTAGTAAAGGGTTGCTTGACGTTTTTAAAGCACTCTCTCAGCTCTGCATCTAAAATGGACAGAAGTGCAAGAATTTACTATTACGCCAGTGAATTATATAGAGCAAAGTGTAAATAAACTATTAGTCAAGATTGCCACTAAAACTTCTAGGAAGTGAAGTTTGTGAATTAAAATATTAAGTAACAATAAGCTGGAGTTCTCCCTGAGTGAACTTTATTGAGTTCTACTAAAACGTCTGGGGTAGTACCTGATAACTCCTATCTGACAATTCATTACAAAGAGAAAAATATAACTGATGTGGATATGAGTAGCTTGACGCTTCCAGAATTCAAAGGCTCCTGATGCGCTGACATCGTTACCTATTTCTTAATAGGTACTGGACACACGCGCTGTTACCCTTTTTCAGATGGTTTCCATCAATTGAAAGACGTGGAAGTTTTTGCATTGACATGGGCGATAATAACAATATAAAAGGATATAGATCAAACAGTCCGATGGATTCGGAATTCAAAAATTGGAAGATCACATCAATGCATAACATTATTCTCCTATTCCTATCCTAAGCTTCTCCTAACACTGTATTCCCACCTTTTTGCAGGTCCGTGTGCTTAACTGTTTCTTCTTAAGCAAAGGCCCGAAAGGATCGACATTTCCTAAAAACCCGCTATTCTAAGCTTATCTAAAAGAGCTCTGAAAAAAATCTCTATATTTGCCACAATTAATTCTTGCGTATGTTCTTCGAAGGATATAAAAACCGCATATCAAATAAAATTATGCCAATTTGTCCAAATCTAAACCACCAGTTAAACCTGAAGCAAAGGGCCTAAAAATTAAAGCCTAAATGCAACTGAATATTTCTATATTGCGTATCAGAAAACCTTTCGGTCAAAATTTGATATACGGGCTACTTACTGGCCGAGAGAATGGGAAAATCTAAGCCAACGCAGATTCGTACCACAATCGATGATTCATAGAGGGTAAAAGCAAAGCCTGTTTCGCTGCCCGGTGGATCCATAAAGAGACCCTTTCGACTCGAACTTTCTTCCAGAACTTTCCGATCAATCGAATAAAAGTTTGGGTCAAAGTCAACAGGTGGTGTATAGAACATGACCATAGTTCCATCTTCAAGTACTTTCAAAGGTTTTCGTTCAGAACCGTCAGGTTTCCTATCGACAAACATAAATCCTCCATGTTGTTCAATTATTTTAACATCTGCCTGTCGAGGTGTATAATCTAATACTCCGACATCACTCATTGCGGAGGAAAGTTGATCAACTATTTCATCAGCATGGCTATAGTTCCGCAGAAGAGGCATTGAATTAGCCCTCTTAGGATTACTTGGTTTAGGTTTATCACTGAGATTATCCGCAATGAGTTGCAAAGCAACTAAACTGTCAATACAGCAATCAACGTGTAAGTTATCGATCGTCATACGTATGTCTACACAGGGTGCCTGTAAGAAAATAAAAAGATAGAATAAAGCTAATGGACTGAAAATGAGAAGAATGATATTTTTGAAAAGCTACCTCTCCAGGCGATCCCCTATTGACGAAGCAAACTTGTAGGCAATCCACTTTCATAATTCTTAAATTATCACTGGGGAAATTACCACCAAATAGCCAATTAACTTCTTGTGATTCTTTCAGAAGAGATTTGAACCGGGCTTGATCAAGAGTCATCGGTGAAGTTTGAGTCTATGGAAAATAAAGCGAGATAAGGTTATGAGTTTCTTAGTGGGGAAATTAGATAAAAAGAATCCTCTATGGGTATGCACATTGAGCAAGTAATAACTGATAAGTATTCATAACAAAACTCCGCATTTTTCGATAAATTACCCCACTTTGAAATCTGATACTCTCAATTCTACTCAACTCATCTGCATAACCTGATTGTTTGCAATAAAATCAACGGGGTCAGATCCCTGATCCCCAATTACTTCTATAATCGATTATCAATCCTGTCTATTATTCTATAACGATAGAATCAAGATGACCATAGTTATTTTTCAGTACCCATAAGATATAACAGAGGATTACAACATTCCGTTATTTTCATGTAAAGAACTAGATCTAGGAAGTATATATTTATATAAAATAATTCATAGACTGACAACAAAAATAGTAATACCGGAGGACTCAATCCAAGCTCAGATTGAAGTAAACTTTATCATCAAATAAGAAAGTCATAAAACTGTAATTGCTATGCGGAATATTCTAGCTGAAGACCGATTGATACCGTTCCGTTTATAAAGATAGAACAAAAAAAAACTCGCAAGCCTATTAGGGAAAAAGTTAGCGGCACTTGACCTGAGTAGAGGAAAGATATCCTTGAGAAACTCGCATTCTATCACCGGAATTACACTGCGGTCGGCCACCAAAACAACGGATGAGCACCGATAAGCACTGATCACTTGACCTCAAACACAAGGGAAGTACAAGTTACCACTAAGGCATTGAGCGATTCCCATTACCAGTAAAAATAAACTGCTTAAAAGTGTAGGTGCTTAAAACAACAACAGCTGAGCCTCTATACCTCATGCTCATCAAAAGAATTTTTAATATGAAGCTTTAATACAATAAACAAATGTGATGAAGTGGACGTTACCTGAGTGTTAAATGGTGGAATCAGCATGAGTTTGGGCTTCTTCAGAGTTCCAAGACACATAGTGAAGGGTTCAGTCCTTGTAATTAGGGTCGCGCCCTTTGTGAAAATCATGGGTCTAAGGGTATCTAACCTGGGTCCCATTTTCAGCATTTCACTATTATTTTCCATTGATTTGAATGCACAGACCGGTGGCGCTTGAATTGCATACGACTCTAAACATACGTAAGTCTGAACTACACATCCTGGACTCATTAGTGAAGGATAATCTACAGACAGGTAATCTGTCTGTATCTGTGGAAGTCTGTTGAACCAAGATTGGATAAATGGAAGATAGCAAATTATTCCTCTCCTAAGCATGCACCCAATTGTTAGATATTCCGTAGTTCCCGGATTAAGTGGTTCGAGTGGACCACATATTGGAATCGACCGTTTCTCAAGAACCAGGCTTAACATAGGTCCATCTGATTGAGGGGGAAGTTTCATTGGGAGAAGAAGGGAGAAAGTGATATCCCCACTAGTGACCTCACCAGTCTCTGATTGTTGATTGAAAGACTCTGAAATGAAAATAAGTAGTGCATAAGCGTAGCGAAAAAGCACCAAGTAAATCGGCAGCCTTATTTGCGTACCTGGTACGTTTAACACAATATCATCAGTTGTAAGTGTTATGTAGAGTAGATCTTGTAGGTTCTGGGGATTGATCTCTGTTGTCATGAGGAAGGACTGAGTGGAAAAAACTGCGGTCGAAGAAATAGCTCCTGTGGGACTTTGACAATTCACCAGGGGGACTCGAACACCAAAAGACTTCACAGAGAGGGAAATGAAAGTGGATTTTGAAAGACTAGACTTCTGACCCTCAAATTGGTCTTGAACTAAATAGAAAAATAGATTAAATCAAAGCAAGTAGGATAAGAATAGAAATGTTTACCGATTGGTATACTAGACGTAGAACAAGACGAACTGCGAATTAGGTCGGGATTTTCTTCAACCGGTTCAGTAAAGAACCAGAAACGATGATCCAAGGAGTTAAAAGGAGCGTTAATACCTCCACCGATCTGAAGACGTGATCGGGTTTTCATATCTGTAGGGAGAAGACTTCGCCACAAGGAGAGATCGGTGAGAAGACTATATTAAAGGGACAGTGTGTGTGGTTAAACAGTGTGGTTTAAATGAGATTCATTGTAATCAGTCGAAGGAAATTACCGTGAATGGATAAGGTTGATAACTCGCTCATCAGGAGGGTGAAATTCAACTACTGAAATATCAGCTTCAACGTCAAGAGAAGCACTTTTACTGGCTGCTGATCGGTAGTTTTTCAGATGCTCGATGTCTCCTGGCGCTAGCGGGTCCTAAATTACAATTAAAACGGTGTAAATTACCACTTTAACGTAAATACGTTTCACTGAATCTACTATTGTAATTTTTATTTGGTTATTCCGAATCTGAGCAGTGCTGACCAACATTAAGAGATAGACGTCGAACTCTTGATCTCTAACCGTTAAGAAGCCCAATCAAATTACTTCGGCGTATCTCTTGCAGTGGACTATCGATCATTGGATTTTTACACTGCCATCTGGGTGTGTTTGACCACCGTCGACGCTATTATTGCCGTAATTATCTGGTAACCCGGGGATCGGTCATATACTACGTATTCAATTTATTTATGAAAACCGCCGTTTGAATGACAGGTCTTCTCCTTTCTTCCTAAGCCGCTGTAGCTTAAGAACACAGGCTTAACAAAGAGAAACGGAAAGAGAATGAGTTCTGCATTCTTACCCCTGGGTTTAAACACTCTTGTCCATATTAGAACCTCAGCTGGCCTTAATATCATTACATCGGTAGCAACTAAAGTTAAAATTACATCAATGGCGACGCCACAACACTGCATCACAAGTGAGGGCACTAACACCACCTTTACAAAACTGACACTCATGGAAATGGGCAATAATTGCTTACCTTTAAATAATTGTGTATGTATAAAACAGAATGCGTGGTCGTGATCTTTAGAGAGCCGAAGATGGTTAATTAAAACCAGCCAAGAGGTTTTTTAACAAAGAGGGACGTGCTGATACTCTAAATATATATCTATGCAGATTGTTCTGAAAGAATGGAAGTGACGCCAAGTTAATTAAGTCTTGAAAGTGCAATTAATGGATTTGCCTCCTTGTTTGACAGGTGTGACAGAATTTGACGAATTACATATATGATGCACTTACGTATAACAATTTCTTCAATATAAATCTGGGAAATAATTTAGACACTAAATTAAATTTGCACAGTTAATTGTAAAGTTGAAACTTCTCAAAAGTGTTACAGAATATTATTCAAAATTTTGCTTAATAAATTGTCATTTATTTTCAACAGAGATACTAGAAGCAAGATTTCGATAACAAATGTAAGTTGGGAGATCAACTTTGGAAATGTCCAAGTGCGAAAATCGTCTGATAACCGATTTTAGACATTTTGGTACGGAAAAAAGCTGGATCAACAGAACCAGCAGGGAAAAGAAGCGACTTCCATTTACGCTTAAAATTGGTAGCACCCTAAGTTACCATATCTAAATACAATACCAGAGTTAACTTAAGTTGTAAATCCTAGTTCATACCCACTAACTGCCCTCTAGCCAAGTGTCACCCAATCTTATAATTTTATTCATTTACACATGTGCGTTTGCCTCGGTTATCGAAATAATAAGGATATCGTAACACCGAGGAATACAAATCTTCATTCTTCAAAACAAAAGTGTTCTATCTTCTACTTCTCATAATACGCACTATTCTCATTATAAACCGATCCCCGAAATTGCGCATAAGTCTTTTTTGTCGGCTCTAGCTATAACTAGCCTCAACCTAGCAACTACACACAAGGCGCAAAAGATAGGACAGCAATTTAGAGACGAATTCAACTAAGAATGTGCCCATTTCAGTCAAATATTTTAAGAGGATCGTTAGGCAGGGTAGTTTTGGTAGAAGGAATAAAAAATTAATTAATTAATTAATTTTGATACCCCCACATCTCGAGCTAATTTGGATTAAATTATGGCTTAGAAACCGAATGGCGATGTTATATTTGTTTAATAAACCTATTTTACAGATCTTAAATTTCAAAATGCAATAACGATAGATAGTTACACGTCGTCTATTATAAATAGTTCGAAAGAGGTCTATCACTAGTCGTTTCAGCCCTCTTGAAACGACTTCACCTACTTACCTCGTCATGTGCGCTCTTTTTATTTACAAACATCAAGAGCATGAGAGGGAGGGAGTGAGTGAATTTAATTTCATCAACTGAGCGATCGAAGTTTTATTGCATTCGCTCCCACCTACGCACAAGCGATTTCTCACAACGCTCGCAATCAAGCGAATTGATGAGGGATTTTATTTCACTGAGGGCTAAATAATTAAATTTTATGCACAACAGAATAAACCCGAAGCGGCATTCAACTAGCGCTGAAAATTGGAATGTCTACAGTAATTAAAATGCTAAGAGCGCAGAATGTATAGAATTTCAGGGCCTCTTAACTACCAAATCCATGAAACCGAATGAGTCTGTTTGGTGAATTTCATAGTGAGACTGGGTAGGGAAGTTCGTCTAAAATGATATTAAACAATGACAGCAAGAACAGAGGGGGTTTTGAAAGGGAGTGGGCGTCATAACCTGAAAAGTAGTAATGTGGATACCCCTACCAGTTCAAGAGACAGTTGTCAGTACAGCGAATGACAACGATTTCAGGAACATCCCTTTTACAACAACAAAAATAATCAAACCTCATAAGTCCAAATTAAGGGCAAATTCTGTTCCAAACCCGTCCTAAGACAGAACAATTATTACCAATGGATTACAATTTGTAGATGCAACTGAGCACTATATACAATCACTGGACTATCCCATTATTTATTTAAGGATCAGATAATGTGTAATTTATCAAAGCCTACAGACCACGTAGTTGTAAACACATGGCCTATTTGACTCTACTTGACCAGATAAAGTCTATATCGTAGACAAAAAAGTAATTGAAAAGAGAGGCATCTGTTTCAACATTACACTGACTGACACGAGGGGACTGAAGTTTAACTCATCAATATGAAAAACAAATATTTCTCTTGAATTCGAATAGTGATCAATTCATTTCGCTCTTAAATCTTTGGCTTTAGAAATATAAGAGACATAAGTGCAATTAACGCTTAATTTTTGGGGCTATTTGTTGAAAAATGCCATTTATGAATTAAGTTCGAAATCAAGCATTCTACAAATTCATTCTAAATTGACAGAAGGAATCAAAAGCACGATCTTATAAGATAGAATTTCGGAACACCCAACCATTTTCTTGGGTTTCGCTTAATTAACCGGAGCAGCCGATTTCGTCAAAGTGAAAAATAACGGCAAAAGACCTCTATCCTCCATCAGTAATCCATCAAATACTGATAGCGTAATTTAAATGTCACTAAGTAACGTAATAGTTAGACAGGAAAATGAACATTATTCTGTGTTTTTGACATATTGATAGTCTTCTGGTATTTCCTATTATTACTCTCAGCAAAACGGTCCTACATCTTGTAATCATAGACAAACATCTAAACAGGAATAGTAATTGGAAAAAAGTTTAATGCTTTTAAACTGAATAAGGACAATAGGAATAAGGGTTATGAAATCAGAAGAACTCAACTTAGAATGAGTTCCATAATCATCAGGTTGTCTGCTCTCTCAATCTCTAATTTATCTTATCGTATTCAAATTGCGGCATGTAAATGAGGAAAAGAAAAACTTTCGCACATTTTTCCTGGGAAATTACATTGTAATCCTTCTTTTTCAGCATTTAATCAATCAAATAATTTTTGTTTCCCCTAGTGAGATAGACAAAACATCAAAAATATTCCATTTGAACATTGAAGATGGTTATTTGAACCAGAGATCAATATTCGGGTGGTTTTAATTTTTTGAGAATCTTGTAACGGATGATAATAACTTTTTGTCATAAGTGTTTTTGACAGTTTTGCATTAAGAATGTTTACATTAGACTTTTTAGCAAAGATTGAAAATGTGGAAATCTAAGTCAGACACCACGTGTTGATAATAGACTATATATTTATATCAAATGCTTAAAAGTCTAAACAATAAAGACGAGGAGTGAGAGAATCTTTAAACAGTTAAAACTGAAGCGACTATGCAAGTGACTGTGTAAAAGTAGTGTGATATTATTTAACTTGAAAATGAAACCACTATACTACACCTTTCAACTAATAAAGCACAGTTTATTAGGTAATATGTAAGTAGTTCCAAGTTGATTGATCTACGTATACCCGAACGTTCATTTGCCACCTCACTCAATCTTAATATGCGAAGACACCTCATTCAGAGTCAATTAATTTAGTGAAAAGTCCATTTATGAACCATCTCAGCTAAAATATTGACAAAAAGGAAGAGAAAAAGTGCATCCATTCACTTACTCTGTCACAGAACTCTCGCATATTCATATCAACGACACCAGTGGCTCTGATGAAGGGACATCGAACACCACCTCTTGGAGTGACGCGCTGCAAAAGCTCTTCTGCAACGGAGTCAAGTGAAGAAGCTTGATTATCTTCAAATGAGGCTTGATCAGACACAATCTCTGGCGATATACGCAAAGTCACCCTGGAAATCAATGAAAAGAAACATAATAGGAAGAAAGCAGACGAAATCAGCCCTCCAAAATGGTCACGGTGATGTATACTGTTTAACCATAAATATTCTAAAAACAGGACGACAGACTTGAAATAGAAAACAATATAAACCATACATACTGAATAATTCCATCTCTGTCAAAACTTTGTTTGAAATTGAGCACTTTTATATTACTATTTTGGGAACTAACAGGCTGCCGAATCGATTATTTCCAGCGCAACTGACCAACACATTGGATTCTCGATTTCTCGATTTTTACGCTCGTGTCTTTATATGTGTTACCTTATTATATGCCTTTTTCTTATTTCAAAATTTAATACAAAGAAAAATAGTCTGGAGAAATTGTAATTTGATATAACATCACCGTTAACGAGTTGGAAACTAATTCATCCTCGATTAAATAAAACACCTTCAGAACGAACTCATAAATAGACCTAAATCTCACTGATACTCTAGTATATTCAATTGTTAAGCCAGAATACATTCTATAGCGATATAATTCTGCCAGTATATTAGCCTCCAAACACTGAGGAATCAAGTGGTTAGCAATCTCGCCAGCAAGTACGAAAGCACTTGCTAGTAGGCAGACATTGGGTACAGATTGATCCACTGAAGTTAGAAGTTTTTACCTAATACCTACTCAACCATAATCTCATGTCGCTTTAGACGGAAGTGATCGCTGTGAATTCATCTCACTCTTGTATCCATTAATGTTAATGCGTAAACTTTTCTACCCTTTTTAATAGTATAGACATCCATGACTTTCATTTTATCTAAGACGGGCTCTAATAAATCATAGGCCGTGTTTCCTACAATAATTTTCACTGTAAATTACAACTGAGAGGGGAGAAAGAACTGAAATTATGCAAAAAGTGGATTAAGAGGAATGCATAACATACCTCGAGGATTGCTTGTTTAACGTATCACCGAGGGTAAGAAATTCCATACCATCACGCAGTCCGCTACCACCAAATGATGCTATTTTAAGGGAAAAAAGTGAAGTTGATTAAAATGGTATTTAATATAATTTATCTTATATTAGAATGTATTGTATCAAGTTCACAATTTTTATAACAAATGCTTCATTATAGAGTAAAACGGATTATGATTTGATGGGTTAGTTTGTTAATAGCAAAGTGCAAAGATTTCAAATAACGCAGAAGACTGGATCATATGAAAATCGAAAAAAATGAATGCAAGTAGAGTCCCTGATTGTTTCTAAAGTCCGCTTCGATGACACGGTGGTCAGCGTGCACTTCCGCCCACGTCAGAGGTAACGCAATCAATGTTCATCCGTGCTGAACACAAGTGGCTAATTATGTTCACCTGGAAGGGGTGTAAAGTGTGAGTTGACCGATAGAGCAACTGGAGAATTCCTTCACTCTATCGAAGTCTAGATAGGTTGACATCTTCTTAAGTGAACCTGTGAAGATTTTATTAATGAAACCACACATTAGAAGTACTTAGGATAAAGGCTCAAAACTATGCAGAGATGCTAATGACATATCTATTAATAAGTATCCCCATAAGATAATTATAAATTCGTGTCAATAACCCAAATTTCCCTCGTCACATACTGCAAGTGATTCATTCATTGATTTGTCCCCGTTATCAAGTTCCTGTATATTTAGCTTCACTCTGTTCTACCTGACCACTTTTTGATTTACTAGTTAGGAGATCGACATCTTTTTATCCTCTGTTAAATGTATTCTACCTTCTACTATGTAAGGTGAAGATCGCAGAAATAAAAATTATACAAATCTTGGTTTAAATAATGAAATTCCCTAATTTACTTTTCTTATTCCTCTCAGTAAATGTTGTATTGAAAGCTATGCGCTTCATGAACAAATAGTACCTCAGACATGACCTTTAGTCTGAGTAGACTTAATAAAATAGGTTGGCAAGCTTCTCCACCCAACATTAGTTACACCTATCAGCCTGAACCTGAAAGTTGTTTTATATTTTAGAGTTTGTAGGTAAAATACAAATAATAAATAATAATAGTAAGCATGTGCTTGCGCTTATCTTCCGTAGATAAGGCTACAACAAAACGCTAATTTTAGTAACCAAAGTAGTTACCCCCAAAATTGTATCCTACATTTTGGACTTGGTGGAAGCCAAGATTTGCAATCCACAAGTAAATTGTTTTCCTAGTGCCGATTAAAACAGAGGTATGATGAATTTCCTAAATGGAGAGCTAGGACTTTAAAAGCTATTTAGTTGGTCAAAGTAATTATAACATTTAGAACCTTTCTTCATATAAACCATTTTAACTAGATCATATCTCAGCGAATGTGTATTGGCCTTGTCCCACTAACATTTAATTGTTATCTTAACATAGTCATAGATTTATCCTAATTTTCTATTTCATTCAAAACGTTCTGCATATAACTCCCCCCTCAGCCAAACTGATTTTTCCCACGCTATCTAGCATCTGCGCTTTCGACTTTAAATCCGCCAACTATTCGATATTTCTATTTTTTAATTCTATTCTCTAATGAAACTTCCCAGGTCAACTAGGGAAAGTATGCGAAACACCTGACCTGAATAGAGGAAAGCTGTCATGAAGCCACCTTTGAGAAACACAATTCTACCACTCCTCTTGTTCACCAGAATTAACCAGAGTGGTTGGCCACTCGTACCACGAGATGTGCACCAATGCGCGTCAACCTCGCGGACTCTGAACTGGCAGAAGTGAACGTTGACCACTGTGCTGTCAAAGCAGCATTTTCTTAAAAATATTTCCATCATCATTTCTCTCTTCCCTATCTTGTTGTGGAATGAAAAAAATATATAGTAGACTTTACCCAAAGAAAGTGAAATAATAAAACCTATGAAGCACAAAAGACGGCTAATGTGAGTGGTATCCAGGTAATCGGTGTCGACCACATGATAGACTCCCTTTGAGATGAGGCGGCTTAACTATGACTGACCTCCTCTTGTCCTCAAATGTGTTTAGTTTTTCTATTTAATCAATTGTACTTGACACAACATAAAACTGGGTAAAATAGTACTCATGCGTTTTCGCTGGTGACTTTTGGGCCTAGACTTTAAATTGGATGTTTATGTTAATTAAATAAATGTAAGCTCCATAACAAGTTGAACTACCTTTTATGCGATCGAACTCAATGCTGTACGTTGAATTCGAAGGATTGAGCGATTGAGCATCTCCTAGACCTAGACTGAAATTTCTACAATCTAGAACAAGATATTCCGCCCGATGATTGGATTTCCACCAAGGTAGAGGATTGGAGTTAACGTCTCTGCATAGTCGTTCTCGCATCATTGAAAGATTTTCACCATATAACTGCAAATAAAGGAACAGAATGCCACATTGACTGTCCAGATGATTAGACTGAGATAACATATTGTAAAAACTTACAGAAGGCACAGATTCTATCGGGATGGGTATTTGAATGGTAGCCAGTAGGTGAGGGCAAGAAATTACGACGTGAGATAGACCAGTGACTTTGAATTGACTCTCTTCACCTTCGGGATCAAATTGTCTAGTTTCTCTTCCGTTCTAAAAAATATATTTTCAATATTAAAATAAATTTTTCTTAAATATAATTTGAAAGGTAGCATCAACAAGATCAATTTCAAGACTTTTGATAATTAAGACGACACTTCTCAAATACTCTATTAAATCTCACTTCAAAATCCTCTTTGCTTACCATTCAAGCTTGCTCAAGAAAAATTATATCGAAATATAGGACATGTATATAAATGTCAAGAATTAGGCATTTCCACACGATATATGAATGCTGATTGTCTTAGAAGGAATGATGGAGATCATAACGAAAAGAAAGTGTGGATAAGAAACATTAATTTTTATCAAAATAACATATAACTAATTAAAAAATGAGTCGAAGTGATATTAAACCAACACACTCATTTATCGGGACGTTTTTTCAATGAAACTCAAGAGGTTATAATACCAAGACTTTTCTGCAGATACTTATACGGAACAAAGCTAGATAAATATACACTAACGATAAATAATTTCTCGATACGGCAAACAAAGAGAGGAAAATAAAAATCTTATTAAGCATGCATGCTATTTATGACAATGACATAAATCCTTTTTACTTTTACGGGAACATTTTTCGCACATATGGCGATAATGGATTTAATGAAATAAGTATTCGAGGAGAAAATTGACACACCGAATCACGGTCTTCACATAGCCATTTTCGAACCTTCCCACTATCGTATTCCACATTGCCTAAACCAGAAGCCTCATCAATAGTTTGCTTTATTATTTCGCAGACAACAGAAGAGATCTCAAGGGCATCGAAGGTTCTGTGTAAACGGTCAGTCAAAGTAGGGTCAAGTTCCAAATGGCATGGAGCGAATTCCAAGTTGAGTGTAGGAAGAGAACCTCTTAACTGGACGGCAGGTTGCAGAGGGCTGTTGGGATTGAAGACAGTCAAAATCTGCAAAGGAAAACAAAGCTTATATTAGTTTAGTTATTTGAAAATACAAGGTATTCCCTTATTGAAATTATAGCTGAAATGAAATGTTTTCTATAGACTCGAATTTGTGAATGCGATCAATTGATTTCCCTGTAAAAAAAGGATAAATAAAAAGTCTTGTCTAAAAATATTTCCTTTCCGGCCTCTCAGTGACCTTTAAATTGGAAAAAGTATAGAAAATACCAGGTCTCCTAAACCTGACTTGTGTGCTTTTTCAATATCAGGGAAATGTAAATAAACACGAACTTAGCGCAGATTTTGAACTGAATTTTAAGCAGAAATGCCGGGCAGTAGAATGTTTTAAGGATATACATGAAAAATTAAAAATTTTTTCACTTTGCAAAGTAATAACATATTTAAACATAAAGGTGCAATAATCTTATCTCAATACAGTAATCGGTTTAGACTAGGTTCCACTTCACTCCCTTCGTGCCACACATGATTCGACCTTTGGCTCATAAGTTGTTTATTAACTTTCCATGCTAAATCTTCGCAATTTTCGGCTGATGCTTGTTCCGTCTAATGTCTTAATATTAGACGGTCTCCTTATCATTCTTTTGATATATCTCGAAAGGCTGGAAACAGTGATAGTAGTTTTCGAAGACTTTAAGAAGATTCTTAACCAATTTCATTCAGCGTGGCAATAATTCGATCGAAGAAGGGGGAGGAATATCATTATTTATGAACTGCACTAAATTATGAGCTAAAACCATCTATGAATAATTAAACCAGACAAGAGAACTAAACAGCGAAGTGTCAACGCTGCGGAAAGGTGAATTACAAAGTACACTCGACGACAACTACAGTGTGGATGTGGATTAAGTACAGATTTTTGGCCAAAGATTACTCTTAGAAAGCAGGTTGCTAAATCCCCGAGCTAGAAAAGCAGCTTAGTGGTATGATCTAGTAAAAAGTCTATATAAGTTAACCATTGTCACGAAAAGAATCCAGTTAGTATGAAAAAACCCGTACTTCAGAGAAAAAAGCCCGACAATGTTGAAATTAATACGAAATCTAAGGCCACTTCAATAGTACTCAACCAGGTCTGATTAAGAAATTGAATATACTCCACTATATGGAACTAGTCCAAATTTAATCAAGTAGCCTAAGTAGATTTACATGATCTGATTAGGCTACGGATGTAACGATCCAAGTTAAGGCCTCTCTTGTCAGTGGATTTCAATTTTTCCCCAGAGAAGCGCCAATATGCCATTTCTCCGTTTAAATAGGGTATTAGAAGATGCTTCCATAAAACAGGCTCGAATATTATTCGGAGAAAAACTACCTCCGAATGTATTTCATAAAAATCGATTGCGATAAAGTGGACACTAGCCTATTCCATGTGAATAAAACGAAGCGTCTACTTTCACAGACAGTTACACATTAATTTTCGAAGCAGATAACGTATTATTCGGGTGTCAAATTTTAACTATACTACGAGGTAAACACACAAACGCGGATAAATTCACGCGCATTAAGAAAAAAAGATTTCAAAGGACTATACTTCAGACAGACATGTATTCGCCGAGAGGTCTAAAGTACAAGTTATTGTGATGATGGTAAGGTGTCGACCACCGGTGATAATTATCTGGCGCATTTAATAAATGGCAAGGATTCCTGTACAACCAACAGAACATAAAACTAGGTCATGTGGAGAAGACAAATCTCGCCCAAGCCAGACATACATCCCCTTCAATCCATGGAAAGAAAAAGGCCTTTTCATAGCAGTCAGGCTAGCACCAAGTATACGTAATCACATGTCCAAATTGATCCAAAAATGGAATGCGACTAAGACACAAAATTGCTTCATTATTTCGTTTGATGATTACGAATAACCTGCACAGACTGTATCAACTAACAGTAGAGATAATTAAATTTTAAATAAGTTACAATTCAGCCTAATATTACCAAAAGAAAACTTTAATAATAAAGAAGACTTTTTAGAGCCTCTAAAGTTACCGGACGTTGAAAAAATTATAAATTGACCTTCCCACTACCACTCCACCTTTCTTTCCATTCAAAGAACTCGTATAAGACAACAGTACGTCTCCACTGTATTGAGAAAAATCTATAACCGTTTTAATAATAAAATGCAAATATGGAGAATCTCCCAAGATAATAGAGGTGATCTGAATTTTATTTCTTTCATAGTTTGATTCATGCAAATCTGTATTAACTGTACACCCTTAGGCTAAATAAATGAAAATCACTTTCATAAATTGTGCTATTTTCATATTCATTCTCTTTATCAAATGGGTTCGAAACGAAAAAAATTATAACTGAATATGTCTAACTTCATAATTCTATTTTCTTAGAATTCACCAACTACGAGGATTTCCAATCAAACAACAGAGCAACAAATGAAATCTAGTTAGGCAATTTTCATAAGAGGAAACTAGAAAATGCGATACACATCTGAAACTGCTTGACAAAAATATTGATATCCAGATACCATTGCCTGACGGTTTTGGTAATGAAAATATTAGGATATTGATTAGGGCAGAACTAGGATGAATGAAAATTAGTAGGACTAGATTAATTCTCAAGTCTGTAATTTAAACAAAATATTAGAGGCTCACTGTTTTGAAATACTAAAACAGTCTTCAAAAACTGGAATAAGCTCCAAAGTGGAGGGGGATGAAATAAAGAGGCCCATAGCGAGCAGGATGAAGTTAAGGATGATGCGACTGAAAGATAGCTTCTGCTTCATTCGATCAGTTAAAGCCATATTTAAAATATAAATCTCAACAATACCCTTAAATGTTTGATATTTTAGGATATTCTGTTGAACCTTTACTACGTAGATATCACTGATGACACTTTATCCCTTGTACAAAAACAAGGGAAGACTTTTACTTTATCTTTTTATCTTCATATTTTATTTTTACTTTACTAAGATAAACCGTAAGCTGTGGAACATCTTATAAGATCATTCGACTTCCTAACCATAGGAAAAAATGAAGTGAAGCGGCAAGACCGACTGTTCTTGATTAAATAATACCGATAGACAAGCATTTGCTGCAATCCAGGAGACGAATCATGATATTCGAATTTTGAAACATGAACTGTCCATTTACTAAATATTGAAAAATCCCAATTCAAAAATCAAATGAAGTAAGGTTCTCTGATACTTTGACGTTGCTCTCTGTGACATATTGTAATTCGATGTCAGTTGCTTTCCGCAATTAAAAATTGTAAAATTTATTTTTATTATTGTTGATAAAAAATAAAAGAGAGAATTTTATCATGCAAGAACTTAATTTGAGGCATTTAGAGCAAAAGATCACTCTGATTTCTGAATTTTAAAATGATAATATTATCACTGTAAATTACAGAAAGATAGAGTTTAATCATGTAAAATATCCATATTTATTGATTGCTAACATCATCTATTTTGGGAAAGAAAAAGGAATATTTTCGATGCGTTCCACTGAGTACACTAAGAGTACACTCAGTGCACTTGTAAGTTAAGTAGGTTAATCTCTCATTTACTGAGCTATCGATTTTTGGACTTCTGTATTCAGAATTAGATGTGTCAGACAAACAGTGGAGACCCCGTCGCTGCTACTATTGGTCAACCAGTCAGCCAATCATTTGTCCCATATCAGATTCTATAAAAGTACATTTATTTTCTCCAAAGGGGACCGTTGTTTGAGTTACAAGTCTTCACCATTCTTCCTTCCAGAGTCTGAGTCGTTGTAGCTCTATAAAGTATGCGACTGAGTGAGTTATATAAATCTATATTTGCGTTTTAGATCTGTTACTGAAACGGTTATTGAAAGTATAAATTACTAAATTGGAGCTAAAATGCTCACTATAATAAGATAACATAATCCTAAGCTTGAAAAATACAGTTAGACAAAATGACTTAGAGGACAGACAGAAACAAATTTAACAAAAGACCATACTGCCTATAATAGAGAAACTATTAAAAAATAACCAAGTATATTCATTTAATTGGGAAACAGTACATACGATGACATCTAGAGCGAATTAGCTTCTCAAAGACGCAGTATTAAATTGAATGAAGAAATATAATTAAAATGTAAAACCTGTAGGAATCTGAAGATATACCTTTACTGAAAACCTTTTTTTCCCATATTTCCCACAAGATTTTTCCATTTAGTCAGATGAGATCGACTAACACAATAAATCTTACCTAAGTGTCTCCCGGCACTTGTCTTATCGGAGTTTTTCTAATGCAAAGCGCAAACACTTAGATAATAAGCCAAATTTGTTTACTGTCTTGAACGAAAAGAACTAGGATAACTGTAAAAAGATTGTTATAGAAAAGGTTGGGCCAATGAGAATTCAATGAAGAAAATGAAAGTATGCTATTTATTTAATATTTTTCCTTGATGATTTATTTTATGTTCACTTCCAGTTTATATAGAAAATAACATATAGTTATGAAATTGTTTTCCCGAACTAATGAATAACCTTATACTTTGAATAGTCTTTCTGAGGAAACTGAACACCGTCCAAAAAACCCTAAAATCTTAGAATTTGACTTCTCGTCCCTATTTCTAGTATTGTGGATATTAAATTACCATCAAACACTGAGGAACTGGAAGTAGGCTTAGCTAACAATCTCGCCAACCAGTACGGACGTGCATGCCAAATAAACAGAGGGAGTCAATAAGAACCTTGAACTCCAGATATACGTAACCACACATTCCTGTCCTGCATTTAAAGCTAGTCGCCATTGTGTCACGATGATCACTGCTTCTCACCTCTGCAAACTTTAATGCTTCTTGGTTCAATTTTTTGTCTTTCACTCTACTATGTCCTTTCATCCCTTAATAAATACTTATTTAATTTCTTACAATGGGAACAGACCTGAAGCAGGGATATTGTAGACAATTCATAGTGACAAAGGTTAAGCTGGTTAGTGTAGAGCCTTGTTAATAGCGCTACGGATAAATGCAAGTATGTGGGGAGTTTATAAGTTTACGTTAGGGAAATATAAACACGCAAATGGAACATTTGTTGTAACCAAACATTCCTTAACGAGTGTCTGTACACCATTGGGCTCAATTAATACACTTAGTTAGATTATTAATGTACCTCTCGGATAAACAATAAAGTTTAATTTAGAAAAAAAATAATCTATTAGACCCTTAAATGAGCGTCCAAATCAAAAATCAAGATCACTTCTTCTTTCAAATGAAAACGGCGTATTTTTAAGTAGTATAAACAGACTAGATACGAGACCTATTTAATCAGATTTTGGCATGAGAAAATGCCTAATAAATATTAACTTTTGTCATCAAACATAATATTTAAGAATCAACATCCTAATTTAGGCAAATAAATTAAGATATAGGAAATCTTAGCCCAAGCGTACTTAATAATCGAATCAATTTTCGACTTAAATTTATATATTCCATTTAAAAGAGTCTTAAAATTCCATTGTAAAAATAACAAAAACAAACGACCAACAGGTTAGCAGAATCAGATTCCCTGCTCTGATTGGATAAAAGGAGAAAGCCAATGAAAAAAAAAGGACAGAAAGATACGTACCATAAAAGATGACCAACATAACCCAGTAACAGTTTTAATACTAAATCTACAGATGCCATGCGATCATCAGCACATGTTGCAGTCCCATCACGATTAATTGGATGCACTCTTTTTATCCTTTTAACTATCATTCAAGATATTTATGCATTTAACATTACCGGAGAATCTTCCGCGTTATGGAACCTCCATGGCGCTCAGAATTTTTATCCCTGCAGGTTTATCAAATCCAATCCAAGTTCGGATGTTCCTGATGCAATTCTATGTGATAAAGATGCTTCAACCATCATGGGAAGCACCATTCCAACAATACATCCCGAGGGTAAAATTATTCGAGAAATTCGTATTTATGCTGGCCGCAAATTAAGTACACTTCCGCAGAAAGCTTTTGAAAACGTTGGAGTAAATCTTCACAGACTCTTCATTGAAGGTGGAGAAATACGGGTAATCAAGCGAGAAGCACTGTCTGGATTAACTGAACTAAAGATTTTGGAGATTAGAAACGCAGATAACGCTGAAAGACATGGGCCGAATAATGGTCTAGCTGGACGTCTATTCACCGCGGATGGCGAACTCAAACATTTGAAGAGACTACGACGTCTAGTTCTTGAAAATGTAGATCTCAGTGATGGACTAGCAGCTTACGCTTTCTACGACATGAGTCGAAATTTAGAGGAGGTCGTTTTCAGAGGAAATAATCTAGAAACAATCAATCCCTACACTTTTGAGAAAAGTGAAAGTGTCAAGTCCTTGAAACGCATGAGTTTGGAGAGACAGAATGGTTCATTGACTTGGTTGAGTAGTGCATACCGATGGGCTAGAGATCTTGGAGGACTCTACATATTTTCATTGAGTGGAAATAATCTCACTGAAAAGACTCTCGACTTTGGATATAGCATGAATGCCAAACTTCGAGCAATTAAAATGGAGAATTGTTCTCTCACAGAAGTGCCAGATGAACTTTTGAAGAATTTTGACTCTCTTGAGGAGATATACGTTGGAGGTAATAGTTTCACAATCATTTCAACTGAAGAGGCTGCTCAAAAGTTATGGGGACTTAAGCGATTCACTAATTTGACTAAATTGAGCTTTGCAGGTAATTCGGGTCTCATTTATAAGCAGCCAACATGGTTTCGTAATTCCAAAATAACTGAGCTGGACTACTCAGGAAGTTTATTAAGAAAGATTGGAGCAAGAGAACTACCGAGAAGTCTTGAGATTTTGCACCTTGAGTCAACATTTCTAGAAGAGATTGAAGCAGATTGGGCAGTTGAAATTCGTCATTTCAATAAACTTTACCTAAACTCGTCCTGTATAAAAGAGGTAAAGATTAACGGAACGGAAGGAGATTTGGAGGCAGCGTTGGAGCCAATAAGGAAAGAATTAAAGCATTTGAGTCTTGCTAAATGCAATATCATTAGTAAGAGTTTGAGACCCAGAAATGATGAAGACTACAAGGTTACCGGATTGAGACTTGGACTTCACAACCTTCTAGCACTTGAAAGTCTGGACCTTTCAGGTAATTACCTTACACATATCCCCCTAAATGCATTTCAAAGCATGCCAAATCTTGTTAACTTGAACTTGTCAAATAATCTCCTTCAAACTCTCACAACTATCGAGCACAATTCCACGACCACTGGAAGTATCCCAAAGATTCAAGAGTTGGATTTAACTAACAATGCTTTGAGCAGTGTTATAGGCGTAAGAAAGAGTATGGGCTTCAATAAAAACTTGGATAAACTGCTCTCCAAAAATGCTAGAGTGAAACTCTCCGGAAATCCGATTATCTGTGATTGTCGAATAGAATGGCTGTTAGAGGGCGGTATTCAAATTGACAATTTTACTTGTTTAGGGAAGAATGAATTTACAGGAAAGGGAATTGATGCAATTAACGTCTGTGATCTAGCTAATAACCAAAGCATATGTCCAACTTGGGATTTTATCCAATTGCTAGATCCTATTTACCCATTTCGACCTGTACGAGTGTTTGCATATGATGAGCAACTCAAGAGAGTCTACTTCTCTGTAAAAGGATGCTCCCTGAGATCAGCTTGGGAGAACATTGCCAGACAACAACCTGCTTCAGAGTTACAAAAAGTTCTTGCCCAATTAAACAACTTGACACCAGAGATTATTTCAAAGTTGCAGAAGGAGTACATAGTCTTTGAGGTCAAATATTGGCCAGTAGGTGAAGGTCAAGAAATCAGAAAGACAGACTGGCAAGTTCTGGACGAGGGCCTAATACTTTCTGAAGGTGAACGACGTGAATACGTATTTTACGTTGACTCCATGGACGTGAAACGAGCACATACAGTGTGTTTCGTAAATGCGTTAGATAGGCGAAACGATGCGCGTTCTACACTGTGTCAAATATTCCAACCAAGTGAGTTGGCAATGACTGTCAAGATGAGAAATCCGAATGATGATAGAATTCCTGCATATGCTCCTTTGTGGCTAGTTGTTCTAGTGACGGCCAGCATAATCACCATCATGACTTGTGTCTTCTGCATTTGTGTAAAGTATAAATACTGCCGAAAGAAGCCAGGAAATCAAAAAGATAGGACGGTACCCATCGAACCACCGGGACATTCTGATTATCAGTCGAATAACAGTGATAGTCAGTATGACAAACTGGAGAATTATTACCTAGAGAACTCTCTCCCATATCTGAGTGTGGAACGTCCAGAATTACCCAAACGCACAAAAAGCAATAGAGCTCTTCCTCAACCACTGAAAACTTCAACCAGTGGTTCATTAGGGGATCTTTCAGCGCGGCGATACAGAACAAAGATTGATAAACGACTAAAAGAACGTCATTCAACATCCAAGCTTCCGTTAGGTAGTCCAAGGTTACCAAGACCTCTGATCTACCAGAGACCGATTACTATGAATCAGCAAAATTCCATCGATGATAATGGTTATGTGAGAATGAATACGGATGATGACGAATACTTGGAAGCCCGACCTGAAAAGAGAATGCGGCGAGATATTCCAGGCAATGACGAAATGTTGGACTCCTACATCATAGGAGTTCCACGATCAACCCTCAAGAGACAGAAGAGTGTCCCTACAAATAACCTTCCACTGAATATTAACCTTGGAATATGGACATCGCCTAAAATTACCCTGTGATTAGTAACCTTATTGACAACTTGAATATTAATGCATTTCAGAAAAAATGGCTTTCGTATTCCAAAGAGGACTCTTGAACCGTAACTGGCGCTTATAAAAATAACTAGCAGACAGAATTTAACAAATAGCAAGGATAAGATACCATATTGAAACACTAGATGATTTATTTTCCCCTAGCAAAATAGCGTCGCAATTTTATTATCCTCCATATGTGTGTATGTTTGGAATAGTGAGACAAAAAACAGGACTAATTGAGCTTTTTAAAATAGCACCAAATTTGTGGTAAAATCGAAATACCAGATAGAGTGGGGAATTTGAAAAAAGGCAAATAAAGTGCAAATAGTAAAAGAAATCAATGACGAATAGTAGAAAAAAGTTTTGAGATAAAAATGAAGATAATTGGAGTGGGCTTTCAGAAGACTATCAGAGAATGACAGATCAATCATTATTATGCAGATGGTAGTGTAAAAATAGGGGAGTCAGGAAGATAATCAGGTAATGTAGTCAATGCATCGAGAGCATTAGATTATTTGAATTCTGAAGACCATATTTTCACATGAAACAGTTATTGGGCAATGTCCTGTTGTTAAACTTTCATCATTTGAAGCGCAGATTCATGGATGCTCGAAGCTATTTGTCCGGATGACTTAATTCTGTGATGACTAGTACTCACTCGAGATAAATTCAAATAACTTTCCATAAATAGTAACAAATAATCATCCATAATCAGCACGATGTAAAAGCCGTCAAGAACTGGAAGCAAAACTCAATACCTCAGGTTCTATAGGGAAGCCCTAAGTGATTTAAGAAATTAAAAATAAATACTTAAGTGCATTTAGAACTTCAAATATACTTCATGTTATGCATTACGATGATCATTAAGTTATTTGATTTTGCTAGTAGGTATTTACTTCATAATCAAACTCTAGAATCAGCGTAGTAAAGTTAGGAGAAGATATTACAGTTATTCATAACTTGGAAAGTGGTAATGGAAATTTCTACACGTACAGGCATGTGATCTCAGCATCATTAACGCAAAAGAGAATTGGTCCTTTAAGCGTCAAGATGAAAGGACATTAATTAAGGAAAACGCTTCAGCTAGTGGAACTTAATATGGGAAAGATTAACAACCAGAGGTAGGTTCATTCATTAGTCAAATACTGAAATCACTTTAACAGGCACGATAAGAATTATCATTTAGTGTCAACAACCATCTAGACAGGAAGTAAATAACTCCAATAACAGGAAACCAACAAGGGTAATAAAGAGGAGGGAAGGGGACTAAAATATCTCTAAGCGGGCATATGCTGTATCAGTAACGAAATACCGGAAACAGGCCAGTGGCATTTCATCATGGAGGTAACTGGTGGTAATAAAGAATTAATAATTTCCACGGTTTTCACAGAGAGGTGATTAGTGGGTTAGCACCTGGTGAAAAGTGCAAACCTTTTGTGGCATACAAACATTAAGCGAACATCTTATGAATACGTGAAAAGGAGAAGAGATTAAAGCCCTTCGACTATTATCTTGCGGGAAAATGTGTGGGAAAGAGCTACAACAAAAACTGACAATTCACGGACGATTTAATCGAGTTTGAACTTCTCACTTTCACTAATATCAGGTGAAAAAAGGAGTATTGCATATTCAGACTTTCAAAAAACTTCCAATATATTGGAAAGAAATTAAAATAATAGCTTGTCAGATTCCCTCTGGCAGCTTTAACAGGAAGAAAGCGATTGTGTAGCAATAAGACAGTTGAAACAACAATAAAAGTCGCTTAAATTAAAGGAAGGCTATTAGACAACACAAATTTGAATTGAGTCAAGGTGATTTATACTAGATATAAATCTCAGATCATGCTACTTAACACTTCGGTAGCAACGAAGATAGAAATGGCGCTATCAACTATGTTAATTCCAGATGTGGACTTTCGTTAGCTATCAGAAGAGCCAGAAGTGGTCTACGAAACGCACCATTACGAGATTACAAATGAATGAAAATCTTCTTTCTAGAAAACCGCCATCATCAAACCGTCTAATATGACCAAAGATCTCTAAATACTCAAATCTGAAATTCTTATCTCCCACCTGTGATAAATTTGATATTGGAACTATTCCAATCCAACTCGTATCCTTGATATAAATAATAAGTGACCTCGTTCTTTAATCAAAGAGTATCCAGCAAAAATATTTAAATTGCAGGAATACTATCGTAAGAGTTTACTAAAAATACTAGTACTAAAAAGCGCTCAGGTTGGATGCAAAGTAGTTTTGAGCTAGAGTTACACACTGGAAATGAACAAACAGATAAAAGGTACAGGCACTTACTTGTGCATTTTCACGAACCACAATAAGAAATCTGTGTAAAACAACAGATGTGAGGTAATTGGGATATAATTAGGTATTTGGAGTTGACCGTAGTTGTCCGGATTTTACACTGTTAGCTAAATAATATTAATATCCCAATTAGCGATAATTAAAAGCCATCAACAGACACTCCGTTTTTCACAGAACAATGGTTAATGAACATTGTCGAAAACTTTCATCATGAAAAAAATTAACATTGGAGAATACCTCAACCAAGAAAAGAGGAAGATAGGAAACAACAAACACAAAAATTTCCGAAGATATTTTTGCAGCAATTCTTAGAGTCTTAAAGGTTGTGTTCTATAGAACTTTATAGTTTGACATAAAATACAAGAGTAAATACCAGGAGTTAATCCTTTATACTGCCCTTCAAAACATTGCCATATTTAATTTAGTGCAAATAAACAAACAATTAGAGGCGTAATAAACAAAAGCATGGTAGTTAAAAAATAATGGTGAAGGAGAGGCTACTAGGGGCATTATTTAGATATGTGAAATTTGCGTTGATTGAAAGGTATACACCATTTACAGCGAAGTTCTATGCAAATGAAAAGACTAGGCTAAAGAAAGATAAAACATAAGCTTCAAGAAAATCAATACCAGCTAACAAAGAGAGGAAATATGAGCAGTTTCTACTAATCCTGTTGTAGGAAACAAAGTCTGAGTCCATTTAAAAGAGAAAGGCAGCATCTTGACGTCTCTTTGGTAGAGAAACTCTAAAGATCGTTCATTGAAGAAGTTATTAATAGTTTAAACTTGTTAATTTCAGAATCTTTACTACCATCATTCACACATGACGATATAACGAGAGCTAAACCATGACAGTTGAAAATTTGCTGGTCTATTAAGTTCGTGGCAACAAAATTTAACATGGAAAGGCGAAAGATATCCTGACACCACTCATTATCAGCCCATTTGATAAACAATAAATAAAGTTGGAGATTTTACTCACTATTAGATTTGAAACATTTCACTTTCCTCCTCAACCCTAGAATTCATTAATCCTGATTTTTAGCTTTTAATGTGATTTGAAGTCAATTAAAGTGTCTTCCGCTCGGTGTGAGTTAAATTGATGTATCTCCATAAATTGTTCGTTCCAAAACAAGTTAAAATTGAGTCAGTTCTTTTACTTTTGTTTGTCATCTTATAATTCTGCAGTTTCTTTAACTTGTTCCATTCAATGAGTGGATCTCTCCGATCCGAAATGCAGAAATAAAACGTATTACTAAATGATTAGGAAGATACATATCTTTCATATACATATATATATATATATGAAAGATTTAGACCTCCGATTTTGAACTTTGCAACAAAAAATTTTGGGAGAGATGTCTAAGAAGAAAACAATAATTTTACTTAGTTTCTTCATAATGACTAAATAGGTTTACCGCGCAATTCTACACAAAACAACTGATGCAAGACAAATCTGACAGGGGCAGGAAAAATAATAATAAAAGAGAGGAAATTTTATGGTTTGATTTAGCTTGGCTAGGAAGAGACCGTCAATGGACATGAGATCAAAATCAAGCAAAAGATTTCGCCAAAAATCGAGAAATTAATGCATGGCTCACTTTAGTTAATTGAGGTGTTGAATTTTCTTGCCCGTTGGAGAAGAGACATTCACTGAAGAGCAGACCAGCAATCTGACCACTGAAGGGACTATTTGATGAGAGGGCTGTCTCATTGTCGATAGAAATCTCTTCCTCGGGAGATCGTTGAGGAGATTTACTTTGGAACTCCAATTCGCAGTTACCAATGGAGAATCTGTGCAAGGAGAGATATATGAAATAAACATCAAATTTTAAACAAGTTGGGGTCTTACAGAGAACTAGCATGCTGTCACCCCTCAGTAGATGGTGCGACTAGTCATTTCAATCAATATTGACAACACAACATGGTATTTGATATGATATATCAAACCCTTATCTATGACTGGCTCATTTCCTGTGATGAAAATAAGATTGGTGCAGATAGTGCTCAAATCTAGAATGGCTATCATCATCAAGTGTCATAGGAGTATGACCAATCATACATCACAGCCTCCGAATAAAGGCGAAGTCTCCAGACTCACCGACTATCCTGTTGAATAACAATGTATAATTTTTACTCAAGGAAAATTAAATTAAAAATTTATTATTATTTATAAAATTTACATATTTGTGAAAATGCGCTAAATTTCAGGATTGCTATCTTCGAAAATTTTGGAGTAATGCCTACAATTATGGTAATTCCATGTTATCATAGAGTTCTGGAATGTCGCAATTTTGGGAGGCTAATAACACTCTAGCACTATCGAATCCCGTCTTCTGAGTTTTGTCATGTCATCAGATGTAATAAGAAAAGTAGTCCAGAAAAAAAGAGAAATATGGACCAAATTATTAGTTATGACACACAAATGATATAGGTGTAATTGTGCATCTCTTGAGTCAGAGTTCACAAGATCAACAATAACCAGGAAGTAAAATATTCAACCCCACTGACTTGACATTCTTTTTTATACGTAAACAGTTTTGATTAATTACCTTAGAGTGATAAATCTAAGTCAACTTTATTTAACTTTAACTCACGAATTTGGCTCTTGTACGAATGGTCACGCAATTCAAAATGCGGATGGGAAAGGGTTATTCAAATAACACCCAACCTCTGCCTCATCAAGCAAAAAGAACGACCTTCGAACGCGTACATGAGGGCAGAAATATAAAAAGACCATAAATGCCAGCTATTGAAGCACCTCGCGTGAATCTTACTTTACACCACACAATCGAAAAATTTTGAACTAGCAAAGTAGAAAATTGGAGAAAAAGGACTCAGACGATGACTAGAAAATCATTTGAGTGAAAGAAAAATGAATGACTCGCCTAACCGATTAACACAATAATGAACAAATCGGGACTAAGTGTTACACAACTAGAAAAGCAGTAACGAAATTTTGAAACTACTCGATTCAAAACGAAAGTCAATCACAAACAATGCCAACATCAAAGATAGCGACTTATGACCGAAAAGTCTGTCATTCGTGAATATGTGGGGGATTAAATAGGCATGATAATATTTTATGGAATATGAAAATTTAAACCATGACCAACTACCAATCCTCAAACCACACCTTGATCCTTCAATCCCCAAGTCAAGTATGCATATATGCCATCTTCTCTTATCAAATGGATTCAAACTAGGCTTCGTTAAAAACGACACCCAATGCGATTTTCTACTCAAAAGTCACTGAAAGCAGAATCTAACCCGACTTAACAGCCTCAAATATTTAAACAGATTATTGATCACCTCCCCAGATCAAAAAATTTATTCAATTTTCAGATATATTACAATCTACACAAGCCCGATACCCCAGTTTTCTGAGAAGAGGGAGAAACACACAGGGCATTTAGACACAAAACGAAATTTGATTATAACTTTGAAATATGTGAACGGGCCACTGATATAAATAAAAGAGAAGGACAGCAGGCGAAATAACAAAAATGCTATTTTCTTGACACCTCTTTTAAGCTACGCCTGCTTCATAGAACTTCGCCTTCGGATTCGCGTTTGAATTCCTACCGTTGGTTCAGCTTTCTTTCATGGCGAACTATTCCTTCTTCAAGGGAGCATTCAGGTGATTCATTCAGGTTCAGGCTGTTTCTTCGTCCCATTGGTAATTCCAGTGGAGATTTTCCACCAAGCAATCGAGTTCCAATTTTTCAAAAGCTCAACGGAATACCTTTTGCCATTTATGTTGTTACTCCATCTCCTTTTTCGTTGGACTTCGTCTTCCCACATATTCTGGTTCAGAATTTTCGCTCTGGACACCTAGAACGGCTTATTTAATTTATTTTCGATTTTGAAGGAAGACCGCCGTTTGCTTAACACAGTTCACTTTCAATTCTGGTTTCATTTCTGTGCCTACACCAGAATTCAGTTCAGGGCGCTGCCTTCGTTCATTTGGATTCTTTTGATTCAATTTGATCTGTGCCTTTTGTTCAGCAGTCTGGGTGGTCTTTTTCATTCGCTTCAGAAACTTCAATTTGTCCAATCATTCCAGACCAATTAGACCCGATTCAGGTTAATTTTTTACGAAACATTTGATTTGAATTCGCTGATCATTATTACAAACTCAGCATTTCAGTTCACCTTCAAAGTTCAGAATTGCGCCGGAAGCATTTTTTGCGGGAATTAACGATAGTCTACCCAGGTCTCGCCATGTTTTTTATTAAACCAGAGTAATGGCAGAGGTTGTGTCAAGCTGCGGTTTGATCCCATGACTGTTTGTCTACGCATATTTTCGTCGATTAGCCCTACTGACCTTATTTGTAAACACTCAAGTATTTCCGAGAGCTCGCTTCTTCGGTCTTACGGGTCATGTTTTCTTTTTGGGTTCGGTTTTCATTCGGCACATTATTTCTTCTTGTCCTCATTTGCTACACAAATCGCAAATGCGAGACTTAAAGGAATAAAGTCAGAGAGCCACCATTAAGACAGGAGGTTACGGAGAGAGGAAAAAGTGCGGGGCATATTTTCATTAGAAATTGTTTTCCAATTTGGTTCACATAAGCGTGTTCACTAGAGTTCCGCTCAGTCATGACAATCACACTATGTGGAATTTCATTCATTCATTTGCAAGAACCTCTAATGTTATTTTATCACTTTCTTCAATCAGTCTGAGGCGTCTACAATACATTAGATTAAAAAATTTCTCGAAGACCACACAAAAATAACAGACATTTGGAACGTCTCTTCGAAATGGCAGAGAAATCAGAGCTCAAAATCAGTTCTCACTCAAACACAGATCATACAGTCTTCATACTTTTTGGGAATAGATATTTAAAAAATTCCGGAGTTCGAAAGACCTTTCACTAAACAATTCTGACAGAGTGCAGACAATGTCATCGAAACCAAGATCTGAAATTGTCATGGGATGGATGAAACCTAAACCTTTCATTCTATTGGATATAAGCAGGATCGTTTCGCAAAGCACCCCTACATTTTCCATCCCAGCTAATAAAAATTCGACCTGATTTACTGAACCGGAGATTCTGCAGATAGTTGCAGAGAGGAAATATCCGAATTTTCAGTTGCAATATTTGTCGTTTTGAGAAGCTTTTTAGTAGCACCATCATGCTGTTTCTTTAGCACTGATTTATTCTGCTCCTGCTGGTTCATTAGAACAAGTTCGGATTCTTCTACATTCAAGGTTATTTTTAAGTTCAGTAATCGAATTTCCAGTTCTCCAACACCACGTTACCACCTATTATGAACTACAAAAAGCCCGATATCCCAGTTTTCTCAGATAGAGATGAGGGAGGGAACACACGCAAGTCAGACACAAAACGAACTCAAATTATGGTGAAATATACAAACGGGTCAATAATATAAATAGAAGGGAAATTTAGCAGACATAAATAATAATAACAACAATGTTATTTTCTCAAGGGTAAATATTTTTCATATTATAATCCCTTACTGACAAAATTCAAAATCGCTCTTTTCTAACTCCGATCTTATTTTTGAAAGATATGTATCTTCCTAATCATTTAGTAATACGTTTTATTTCTGCATTTCGGATCGGAGAGATCCACTCATTGAATGGAACAAGTTAAAGAAACTGCAGAATTATAAGATGACAAACAAAAGTAAAAGAACTGACTCAATTTTAACTTGTTTTGGAACGAACAATTTATGGAGATACATCAATTTAACTCACACCGAGCGGAAGACACTTTAATTGACTTCAAATCACATTAAAAGCTAAAAATCAGGATTAATGAATTCTAGGGTTGAGGAGGAAAGTGAAATATTTCAAACGAAAATTTAAAACTAGATGAAACTTCATCAATAAGATGATAGATTTGAATTCACTCATTGAGTTTTATAATACTTACTAAATGAATAGTGTAAGGCACAAAATTCAACTGTTATAATTTTCCACCTGGATTACCGAACAAATTCATGTCCACGTTGTCCACTGCTTATTGGTCAGTGGATTAATTAGGATAGTCGGTACTGCATGATCTTAAACAGCTGGCACGGTCTTGGAAAAGTTGTCAAAATATGGCCTACCATCTAGCAAACGCCTTTATCCTGTTTTCTAACCAGATAATTATCCGAATTCATATGAAATAATATTATATAGATTCAAAATAAAGTATTCCTTATTGATCACCTTTCTATCCTCTATTCTTGATCTTACCACTGTACCCTATTTGAACTCTCCCTCGTATTGAGAGGCTACCCATGATGAAGTTATAAAATTCTGTGACTTTGCTTTGGGTAATAACAACAGCCATAAAGTTCAATTAACTCTCTCCCTTAAATATAACATTTAATATCTGGCTGATGGCTTACTCTAAATGGTCCCGGTTCCCAATAAACTTCGCCAATGCAGAATGGAAGGATTCCAACCACTCCGCAGTAGAACCAGATGTCCGTTCAAAAGAAATTAGATCTCGAATGCCCTCTAGGTTGCTCTCCAGTGCTGAAAAGAGAGAATTTTGAGACTTTAGAATACCCGAAGTGAGGACGACTTCGTAGGGGCTGCTAACAGCTTCATGAAACTTCTCCTCTGAGCTGGAAGAATGTTCCAATACATCTGCATCCTCCTTCTCCTCTTCAGAACTAGAATTAGGTTGAGGATCTGGATAAGAAGCCTCTTCATCACCATGGAATAGAGTCAGAGAAAAGAACCGACATCGAGCTGACACTGTTAATGGCGACTGACGAGTCTTGACTTGAGCTTAAAAGGAAACGAATTCGAATTAGGTATCAGGAAACGTTACCCTGCAAATGTTTAAATAGCCTGTCAGCAAAAAGAGAAACAGGGAAAATTTCAATAACCTGGCAAGCAATGAAATTAGAATCATGTCGGGGAGTAAAAGCGAGAGGGCAAGATACAGAAATCTAAAATTAAATTTAGGATTAAGTTAATCACTATATAAGATGTTATTTCACTTCTAATATACTAATGTCTTGACTAATTTATAAAACCCTCAAATCCAACCAGAAAATCGCTTTCCAGTACTCAGCATCAGAGACCCTTCATTTATGAGAAATCGAAATTCTGCCACTTGTACTAAATAGACTCAACCAGTGCAATTGTCTATTCGGCTCATTGAGTGTGCATCGACGTATATCGATTCCGTGGCTTCTAACTTCGCAGATGATCACATTAAACACTGCGCCTCTGGTAAACTGAACTTTCTTAGTCTGTTTGACAGATTACGGATACAGTAGATTTCCCTATCTTAAATTTTGAAAATTAAATGCGGCCCATTTAAATTTATTTTTCTGTAAAGACGTGAAATGACTCGATCTCTCATCTAAATACTTTAACACTCAGGGTTATTAATTGGACTAATAACCGTCTTAGCCCACGTGCGAAACACTTTCCCGTTCTGAACTCGTACAACTCTCTGTAAGCGCAGTTAACCAAGTCAGAATCTTATTATTTAAATTTAATAGGCCTTCTTGAATGCCTGGGTGAATGAAATTCTGTACGTTGATTAACATAGAAATCCGTTGAATCGGAAACCATGATATCAGTGCTCACTGGTGCGCACCAAGGATGCGGATTACCAACCACACTGGTCCATTCTGGTCGACAAGAGATGGTAGAATGCGAGTTTCTAAAAGAGGCAGCTCCAGGATACCCTCTCCCTATCCAAGTCAAATGTTGTAAGCTTGTTGTAGTTGTTTTTTAACTATCTTCTACTATTAAATTCCATCAAATTATGAAAAATGCCACCGAAGCACCTCTAGTTCTAGCAGAGCTCACCCGAGATTTACTTAATAGAGACTTTCACATTATTTAATGTTAGTTTGGGAAAAAAATACTAATGGTAATATAATATTTGATTATTTATAATGATATATTTATACATCTTCGGTGAACAGAGGCTATGAAGCTCTGATAACTTATCTTTTTACCATTCCATTTCTCTAATGCCAAGACTGTAAGCTGCTGAATATCATGTAAATTCATTAACCTTTTCAACCATTGGGAGACAAACTGAAGAGAAGTGGCAAGTTTTTCATTAAAAGACGGTCAATAAGCACTCAGCGTCATAGATGAGCATTTGATGCAATTTCGAAATGTGACCTACCAATTTAGTAAATTTTGTGTAACCCGATTCCAAAATTCAAATGAAGCAAGACTCTTTGATACCACAACGTCGCTCTCAGTATCTTTTTCATCCTCTTCTAGTGTCGTTAACTGATTACAGTCGTTTCTCACAAATAAAAAGTGTATAATTTCTCGTGAGTAATAATAATAATACTGACCAAAATTTCATATATAAAGAAATTTTCATCTGAAGATTTTCCTTAAGATTTGTAATGACTAGTTTCATCTTCAATACAACGTCAAACTGTTTGAAGATAATTAAGTGATCGATATTATTCGTTCCAGCATCAATTCATTTAAAATTGATTCGAACCGCCTACCTAAATCCCGAATCAAGGAACTATCCTCAAGACAGGATTGGAACATGGGTGTTCCTGAAACAGAAACCAATAAGCCCGTAAGGACACCAGTTCCCTCACCTTAGAAAAAAACTACTTTAAGAGCGTCTTACCATCTAGGGTGACTGCTCCTGATTCAGCCGATTTGGAAATATTCAAGAAGTTCGATGGAAGCTCCTAAAAACAAATGCCAAGGATTATTATACTGATCCCAAGGACTTCCTTCACAAAGAAGTGAAACTTCAATTACCAGGTTCATATTTTTCTCCGATTCCCTGCTCACTCCACTTTCATCAGATTGAAAAGTGGAGAAGGCTTTGAAGTATTTGGCCAACTGAATAACAGTAGCTTTAAGCCAGAAGAACTGACTTGGACATAGAGCACTGAAGACATAATCAAAATCAGCGTAGAGATCAACCAAGGTGGGGTGAATATTCATAACCGAAGAACAGTCTCGATTATGAAGTATATGCAGATTAATGTAGTTCTCTGAACTTGGTAAACTTAGAAGGCACGCTGAGGCTATCATTGATTCTACATCCGGTCCAAATGCGCAGTCATTGTGCTAAAAGATCATGAAAAATATTTGGCCAGAAAGCTCGTAAATTCTAGTCTACTTATAAATTATTAAGTAGCATACAAAACTGGCATAATCTGAATATGTTTCGAATGAGCTCTGTTATATTAAAGAACGCGAATTCAGGATCAATTAAATCGAAACCCACATTAACTTAAAATTATTTAAGTATCTTACAGAATAAGCAGTGCCACGTTCATCTTCAGAGAAAAACTCCTTGAAGGGATATTTTAGACTAGTATCCACATTTTTCATCGTGGTATCCCATAGATCCCAGTGAAGTGTAGCACCCTCAAATCGGATGAGTTTTTGAGCCATTACGGGAGTCTTGTCAGGCATCTTTTCTGGGCTCTCGTCATGGGTAGTGGATTGCAAGAAATCTAAAAGTTAAAAACGTAAATCTACTCAGATGGACATAAGTAGGATAAACTAAATGGGATTATATGCTCACCAGTAAACCATGACAGGAGCCAATTGGACCAACGACGATTTCTATTTTCTCCAGCTGGAATCTCATTAGTAGAATGAAGTGACCCAGTAGATGAAGTAGAGGACGACCTCCTGATTCCAGATCCCCCACCAAAATTGCCGATTTCAAGGTACTTGACTTTGAGACGCAAATCGCAAGCTCGGTTCACAGCGCTGATTTGGAGAGGACATTGTAACCGAATTGAGAGATTGTTGAATCGAACAGAAGTTTTAAATAGCACTAAGGAAAGAATATTACGCAATTAAAGCAACTTTAATTATTGATTACGACAGCGAACTCAGCACAAGGATGAAAAAAAGCTGCTGGTATTTGGTTAAATTTAAGAGTAGAAATGACCAACCTGTTTTGATCGATCAACTGCCAACACGAACTCAAAGTTAAGCCAAGACCTTAATGACTTTTCTATTTGAAGTTCTACACTTTTATATGCGGAAATTGTAAAATATTTAGTTATAATGTTTTTCTATGAAGGATATCAAAAATAATAATAAACGGTTTGATCATTTTTGAAAGCTCAAAGTGCAAGAGACTACCTAAGTACAACTAGTTCCTATTTTATTAATAAACCCGACTAATGATTATATTATTGGTTTTCAAATTGGGAGCTACTTCTTAATCACCCTAGGAATAACCTAAAGTCGAAAAGTGAAGTTACACAACGACCATTAGCTGTTGGGCAAGATTAACTTGGATTGGTCGAAGGAATCTGGGTAGACGAACAAGAGCCCATCTTTAACTAGACGTGATCTAAAATGATACATAAATAAAATATGATTTTGATACCCTCTGCACTTTCAGAAGTGAGGTCCTTTGAAGATTTCGTTTTTACTTTTTTCGAAATCTTAACTACAGATATGGCCAACCGATTCTTATGAAGAAGGAAACGGAATTAAATATGAATAGCGTAAGTAAAGCCCAGTTTTCGAAAATTTTGAAAAATATATGATAAACATGAAAATGAGATTAAGTGAGTAGTATTACCAAAGAGAATTGATTCATATCAAGACGTTAAGGATTTTCAACTTGCTTACTAGCATACTGTGTTTTGAAAATAATAGAATTAAGACGTACTGAGGATCAGGTACGCATAAAAAATTTTCAAACACATGATACGGGATGGAGTAGATACAAGAAATAATAGTATTTCCCAAGAATGTTCATCGATTTGCAACTTTCCAGCGAAACGATAGAACATGCATTAACCGTAAAACTGGCTCACATCGAGAGTAATGAAGAGATAAAGAATGCAATTTTAGGTAATGACCGCCAATTAATTAGTAGATTAGCAGAGCTGAATATCTATTCCACCAAACTAAGACGTTCTGAGTATTACTAGAGAGAAAATGATTAAAGTTAGGATAAAACGCTCCCTTGACTACCTCAATCTAAGAGGGTTTTAATGGCACAAAAAGCATGTATCGCAACTGGATGTATGACAAATTTACTTTCCGGAACAAATTCCCAAAATTTGGCTCCTCCTTCACCCAGTAAATATTGTATGGGGAAACTTTACCTCATCGTACTTATGATCAAATAGACCAAATAAAATAAAATCCACAGCCCAAGTTTTAGAGATGAATCTATCGTATAACGATAAAATCGATTATTTAGGACTAACCTCAATATAGGTCAACCACATAAATGGACTCACTAATACT
>CAADRB010000042.1:673287-703686 GCA_900708905.1 Hymenolepis diminuta | reverse complement strand
ACACAAGGATCAATTCATGTGACCGAGTCAGAAAGGGGACCCAGATATATAGAAAATTTGCAAACTTAAACTAAACTCGAAAATTTTTAAATAAATTTTCAGTTAATTTTAGTAACCTAAGATTGCCAAGATATACAGGAAATAAGACGGCCGAAATTCAAAGAACGGAGTAGGAAAATAAAAACCATTTTCACTAGAATAAATGGAATAATCGATCCATGTTAGTCTTCACATCATTACCGGCAATATGGTCGAGTTCAAAACAATAACTACTTTGAAACTAGTGCACCCTCCAAAGGAAAATATACAGATAAACCAAAAGAATAAATAAAAAATCGATAATGATTGACCACATTCAAAGAAAATATATATTAAAAGCGTTCATTCATCGATACTCAATGGTTATGGATACAATCGCCAGAGCCCATTGACGGAAGCGCTAATAACACTAAACATATGTAGAGAGAAGATATTTATGACCCGCTCTTTTTAGAACTTCGCATTCTACCACTCCTCCTGTTGACTGGAATTAGCCAGTGTGGTTTGCCATAATCATCACTGGGTGTGCGTCGGTGAGCATCGATCTCGTAACCTCTTAATTTTACAAATGAATACGTTCACTAACACGCTACCACCACTCGTTCCTTCACTAGAGTCCAATTCATGGTAGTACCTAGCGATATCTCAGTAACAACACTGGATATTTCAAGCTACTATACATTGTTTAATTCTGTGGAATAAATTCCGATTCCAGACCTTAAGGTAAAAAGCTATATAAAGATTTTGCAATGCGTCGGCATAATTACTCCAAAAAAATAGGTAAGAAACAGTGATGACGAAATAAGTGCATAAATAATTTCGTCTAAAGATAGAATCATCAACGAACTCTTCTTCAAATCCTCCAACTATTCGTACAATTTTCACAAATCTACATATTATAAGAAAAGGCCAAGACTATGGAAACTTTGCAACTGGGTTATCATACTAGTCGGATTTTACAAATCAACACCCCAAATTCGGGGTCAAAGGAGTCAAATCGAAAAGTTAAGGCCGATTGTGCTGCTGTGTCGGCGGCCTATTGGTCACCGTGGGTGTCTACCATGTCGGAGGTCACGGGTTCGATTCCAATCGACACAGCAAGTGAATTGAGTAACAAATCGCACTGGTTAAGTATGACTAACACAGGGTCTTTCACTGGGGAAGCGCAATGATGCCACTCATTACTTAATATGAGCAGTGGATGACGGTTTTCTAAATGAGGTTAGGAAATATAATTAATATTAACTGTTACAAGGATTCACTAGAATCCAATATCATATTTGGTTATGCAGGTCGTATTCTTGATTGAAGGAAACATATAAAAAGACCTTACGAACAATCAAGGGCCGAAACATTTGGCAAGAATTTTTGTTATCTTTCATCTTCTGAACAGGATTGGCACACAAAAGCGTATCTGATTGCGAAACAAATTTTCTGGTATTCCTCTAGTATAAGACAAAAATGTTAGCCATTTAGATCGCTGGAATTGTACCGATGAGTATCGAGCACGTGACCTCTGACCTATTAGATAAATTTATTAACCACAGCACCATTGATACACAGTGGTCAGGGTGGGCCATCAATCCCAGTAAATTTCAGGCAAATCTAAAAGAAGATTAAGGGTAATAAATCGATCCCATTATCTCAGCAACTTTGATCAGAAATTAAAGGCGTCCATATACTTCGTGTTTTAGCATAATAGGTCGGCAAGGCTGCCAGAGAGTTCATCCTGGAAACTTATAAAGCGGTGATAAGTTTAAATTATAGAGAGAGGTATAATTATGCATCTCCAACCCTATTGATGACTCATAATATAGCAAGCAAATAATGGAAGCAAACATAAGATACTAAGATTAAAACTGAAAATGCCTAATGAAGCATGACTGTGTGTAAGTAGCATGTAATCGCCGTTTATTAGCATTGAAAGGTCCCAATTTATCCATAAATGCATCAACAAATCGGATTTCTTGATAATATAAGAAGGGTTTTCGATTCACCATCTGCCCGTGGAATATGAAAAGGCAACTTAAGACCTGAAAAAATTACTCCATTTTCAAAAAAGCATGAATCAACAATGATTAAACTATGGATATTAAACAAAGAGAGTTTGATAAGTCATTCGCATAAAAAAACAAGTTCATTGGACAGAAAAATAGCAACTCGGAGTCCTTATGATTAAGTTATTTTATCCCTCCTCCGGCAATACTTAACGAATAGAATTTGTCTGTACCAAACTCATGAAACTTAATTACCTAGATATATACACTTTGGAGATATTACCCATTAATAACCTCCCCAGAAATGAGGTCTTTCAATTTTAGTGAAATCCAAATAGCCTAAAATTCGGCCTGAAAATTGAAAATTTTCGCAGAAATCGAACCTCTGAATAATCTCCACAAAGGCTTATTTCTAACTTCTACATGAAATTAGGTTGCATAAAACCTTATCAAAACCTGATACTTGATAAAACTCAAAAGAACAAAAAAGGAGGTAGACGGAAATAAGATGGTCATTTGAATAAGTAGGTGGAAAGATGGTAAAAATTCTACCAGTTCATCCATTCGAACATATGTATACAACCAAACTCATGCTAGACCTGTAATACCGATAAACCAGTCAAAATCAGGAAAAAACAGCTCGTCAAAGAACTGCTATGTGATAAACACGTATTAGTGCATATCGATGCCACTCAAATTCGTGTCGGGGAGATGGTGTGATAATCTGATTGATAAGTAACTTCTTAAAGTAGAGCAAACTTACGATTATCGATTAGACGACCGCCTTTCGCAACCGATGCATAGTCAACCAGACCGGAATTCTCGGATCCCGATCGACTGAAGAGTCGCATGAATAGGTCGAATTTATTTATTATGGACTGAAAATCCGTGGAATCGGAGGAGAGATCTTCCTCTACTCCTACTTTAGCCGCAGCGAAGGCGAAAGCACTGACACTTGATATAAGAGAACTCATCATGTCCCCTGAGAATCAAAGTGAAAAAGAAATAAAGGTTATTAAAGAATCGCTTATTAAAGGAATGGAATTGTAAAAAGAAAACAGACCATCTTGTTGAGTAAAGTGACGAGATGTGGTTTGGGCAATTATTTCCAAATCATTGATCTGGAAATTTAGAGGAAATTCAGCCACAATTTCACTGATAAATGCTACACTTATAACCAACGGAATATTCTTCTCAGCCAGAATAGCATTTATTTTCTAAAGAAAGATTTCAATATAAAACAAGATAAAATTACATCGATGTTTAAGTAAATATTTTTCCATATGATTTTTCCATTAACTACTTGCAACTCCTCCGGTTCCACTTGACGGGAGAGGTAACTTCCGCACATGTGGTTTAAAAAGAATCTTGCAGTACCATTACTTATATTTGAGAGCATTATGGTACATACAATAAGTAAAATACTGAAACCAATAAAACTAGCGCTCTAAAACCATCTGATCGTTTAGATCTTTTGGTATTGTTAAACAACTAAATTCAATGGCAAAAAAAACTTTACATTCTGCTTGATAAATTGTGGCAAAAAATTTTATTATATATTCTATTCAATAATTTATTTTTAAAATTTTTAACATTGACAATCAAAATTCATTTGTTGTCAAAAGTACGTTTTCAATTGTTTAAATAGCCGTGTGAATTACGGCATATAGGAATCTATTAACACCTTTATCGTTATATTACTAAAACACTTTTGTTACGGTTTATTTTACAAATTTATGTTTATCATATCCCAATCAGACAGAATGGTTAATGACATGAAAGCAAATGATTTACGCTATCCATTTCGAAAGTATTTACCCAAAAATCCTTTTGTATCAATGAGATCGAAAAGAATAAGGGACGTTGCGCGTACGATAATTAGAACAATTATGAGCAATCACGCAAGGTCTATTAGCAATTCAAAATTTTATACTTTGTGTCATAATTATAATATGATTGAAATACAGATCAGAAAAATTCAGAAATATACGACGATGTCTAATATACCTACATTTTAATTCCTTTTTTGGTTTTTTTCGTGATCTGTTCTTCCTTGTAGGATACCGTAACGGAATCTTGGACCACCTGAGAGAGTACCCTGGTTACAAATGCAACCTGACAGTACAAAACGACCCAAGCACCATATCAAAATAAAACGTCCGTTTTCTTATCGATAGGCCGATTTATACTATACGCCATTTACAACCGTAACGTAAATAAACTCGTCCCAATAAAAGGGAATTAACAAATGAAAATATAAATTCTTTTATATAAGAAGTATTATTTTCTTATATTTAGCAGTTTTAGGGACCTAAGTTCATTTCAATATTTGTGGAAAGATAATAAATTCAATCAAGTGGACTGTGAGAATTTATTATTTAAAATGAATCATTAAACGATCTTTACTAGTAATATGACCAAATAAAATGAAACTACTGATGGAATGCTGTTATAGCTGTCAGATGTCTATCAACACCTGGCGATTGGAAATAACTGACTGGCCATTAGATCTTCAATACAGTGTCCACAGTTGGTGTTCGCGTGTTTGCACATAGATACTTAAACAGATGTCGATCATCGCGCCGAGACACCAAAGACGAGACTTAACTGACGTCCAACGAACGAATGTTTTGTACATAAATCTAGTCTAGTTATTAATAAATAGGAGTAGCTTGTCTGCTACCTCATAACTGATTTTACGTCAAGAGTAGCTTAACTAATTCCAAATTTTTGATCTATGTGGCCCCGGTAGACCTAACGTTATTACAAATGCACTACAAGTAAAATCACAAAGCGTGCCTTTTCCAACTTAACATTACCGTTCTTATGCATTAACATACATTCGGGTTGCCTGTCTCCAATAGCAAGCAGAAAATAAAGTTATTTTTTTAGTTTTGTAAAGTATCCACCTTATGGTAATTAAATATGAATTATCGATTTAATAATTATTATCGTTATGAAAAACCAGTAAATGATCCACATGAGGATGATTGAGGACAATCGCACACCGAGAACACAAATTAAGGTCATATGCGAAAAACCATATGCTCTATGGACCTATACTCTAATGTTTGCTTTATTTATGTTTGACTTCTTTTACGCTAAGTTTTCCACTTGAATATTTCATTATGTTATTTTTTATTTGATTTAGTAAATAAGAAGATCAAGAATGAATTGAAAGCCAAAATACAAATAATCCATTGAATTTAGTTTTGTATTCGAAATAAATGACATTGTGAAGTAAAATGAAAATTGTAAATTTAAGCCATGGGTATATCCTAAATAGACAAAATATAGTGCGAATATCATGAAATGCAAAAAAGTTTTTGCCGGACTCTATTGAAGAAAACAGTTTAGTTATACTTTCAAAATAAGATATTGCTTCTCTTAGGTCATTATGCGACTAAAATATTTAGGTAGGTCAAATCTATTGTATGTTTTAACCTTGTAAAAGTTTCTGCCATATTCGTCATAGTATTGGTCTAGCGCGTATCTACAAGATGCGTAAGGTGTCTGAGGACACTTGTATTTTTGTAATTTGGACTAACCAAATGATAATTAATGTATTTTTTTGTATATCAGAAGTTTTCATGGCAGATACTACTACAATTAATGAAATGATAAGACACGCTGTAGTAGTGCCTATAAAGGCTAAAGACAGGAATTTAGAAATTGCAAGGTTTCTACAAGTCGTCGGACCTTTCGTTTGCAAGGTTAGAAAGGAGTCGAATGCAAACAATGGGGACGAATTTGCCGGCACGAGCAAGGGAAAACAGCATTGTCAATGCTCTGCTGACTCCCCCAGAACACCTGAGTTTATCAGAAGTGTATGGCTTGACCGACGAAAATCCCGTGAAGTCAATACGATATCTTGCCAAAGATCTTCAAATGTCCGAAGGAAAAAAAATATAAGGAATGTTGTCTAGAAAAATCTCGGATACAAATCATAAGTTCTTAGGCGAGGTCGTCAGTTTATGTAGACAAAACAACTCGAGAGAATCGCTTAATTCGTGCAAAAGGACTCCTAAAGAAATTGAAGCACTCAAAAGAGCAGGAGTATCTTTGGTTTTTCTTTGACGAAAAAAACCGTCAGGGTGAAAAAGCCAATCGAAGAAATGGTAGGCGGCTATGTATGGACGGACCCCACTGAAGTTGCAAATCCTGTGCGTACGAAGTTTCCACTAACACTGATGGCGTTCAGTGCTATGGACAGTGTGGGAGGGGCACATCATGGCTCCTCAATTTTTTTCACAGGGCCTTTGAGTCAATGCTGATGTCTATGGCGTGACTCTTCAAACCATTATCGTTAAGCCGCCTTGGATAATCAGCGTAGTCAATGGTGAAACCTCCTATGTCTTCCAACAGGATTCGACTCCAATCTATAAAGCTCTCAAAACTCAGAATTGGGTGCATGGCCGGGAATTTTCATCATGTCGCACCAAACTTATGGCCTCCTAACTATTCACCAGACCTTAATCGTTTGGATTATTGCGTGTAGGGTGGGGTGTCGTTGAAAAGGAAGTTAATAGGCATCAGTCCTCCTACAGGTCCATCTATAAGCTTTGATGAGACGTTTAGTCAACAATGTTTGCTGTCAACAGATGATTTAAACTTATCTTGAGGTACCGACCCTTTCTATGAGAATGTGTAATGAAGGAATATTTGATTTATTTGTATCAAATACAAATTTGTATTATTAGGAGTATTTGTATCCTAAAGGTTTTTATATGAAGCCTTATGGATCCAGTGCGGCTTTCGGAAATGGATAAGTTTGTTTTAAGGAGTTGGAGAAATCGCTAGAGATGTTTTTTCGAGTATCCTTGGGGTCATCTGTTTTGTTTAACCACTACTGCTATTGAAACCGTCCGTCTCGCTATTGCGACTTCTCTATCTTCGCCTTACTCGTCTTTTTATTAGAGCAAAGATTCTACGATCAGCTGGAAAGTTCTCTAACTAGCCGTGAATTTCTCGCTAATTTTGACTTCACTTCAAATTCATTTTTATAAATTTATGGGTGGTTATGTTTATGGTGCTGATACTCAACGCCAGAATCGAAAATGTTCACTTTTTGTAGTTTTTTCTTTACTTTGTCTAGATGTCAAACATGTATTTTAACAATGCCCACTTTTCTTCGTTGGCAATGAATAAATCTTTATTGTGTCGTTTTTAAATGGTCTATTTAAGATGAAAACGGCATTCTCTATCTTACATGGATATTGGAAATAAGGTAAGATTTTGATGAAAATTTCAAAAAATTAAGGTTGATCAGATTTTGAACAAGAATAGTTTACTTTGAACAAAGGTGATCATGAATGAATGGAAAGCGGAAGTGGAAGTTGGAAAAAGTGGTATTCCCAATCAACGATCCAGACCGTATGCATCAATAGGTCGTTCTAATTTTGGATAAATTATTCTCGACTCAAGCCGGCGCTATGTCAAAATCTAGCAGGGTCAAATTTATTAGGAAGATTTGAAAGTGAATATAAATCGTTCATTTGTGTTAGATGAAAAATTACATTAAGAATAAGTTCCACGATTGTTATGGAATATGAGGAAGCAACTTAGGTTAGACAAGACGAGATAGACTCATTCATTGCTATAGTGATCTCCATCATAATTATCCCTAGTTAATGAGAGGATAGAAGACGAGTGAAAAGTGGTTTGTCAGCCATCGCAAATGTGTGGGTCTTACAAATACAAGAATATTACGCGAAGAGAAAGGGAAATATTGTTTGTTTAGGAGTTAGCAATGTGCGATTTTAAATGTTACCTCGATTTGCGATCAATCATGTCGATGACGGGTTGGACAAGTCGAGTTGAGAGAGTAGTTTATCATCTAACATTGTATGTTTGGTTGTTCGGTTAGTGCTCTCCCTCCCCTCTATTGGTCTGCCACTATCAGTTAGTTAAAATTGCTTGTGCTCAATTAACGAAACAGTACCACAGGGAGGTTGGAGAGGATGGCCGTGGATATGGTCAGCAACATCAGAATCAACCAGTATACGGTATATCATCTAAGTGAGTTGCATCCTGCACTATATTCGAGGAGCGACAGCAACTGGGTTGGGTCGAATCCACAAAGTTCAGAACCTAATCTTTCCCCATGTTGCGTCACCCATTGCCACCTAAAAAGGCCAACTACAAATCTGCGAATAATCCCCAGTCATGAAATTATATTTATTCTGGTTGATTTGCGCTAAAGCATTAAAATTTCTCATGTGTGAGCAGTCTTACCCGGTGTCTCTCTATTGGTGTCGTTTATATTCTCTTCGCTAACTGCCACTGCCTGCTTCTTGAAATGAACTTACTTTTCCCCTTCCTTCGGTCCTTCTCATGCTATTGTCTCTGTCCATTCCTGATGAAATTCTTCCCTGATTTCCCTATTCTGATCTTCCATTCTCCTTTTCCTTCTTCTGCTATTCCAACAAAATCGACAGAAATTCAGAGAATTCAAAAAGAATTTTCTAAATTGCATTTTTTTCCACAGAAATACGTATGCATAACATACCAAAAAGCAAGCAAATGTCGGAATAACAAAACGATGGATCGGATTGGAAAATCAATACACATTGCAGCTATAAAGTAAATATTCATTTGTAGTCGTCTTAGTGCATTTATGTTATTTAAACTCCAGGCAAATAAAGGAAAATGAAAATATAACCATTTAGAGATAATTAAGAATGAAATTTGCTTGCTGAAATCGTTACTGACAGGATAAATGTTACTTGGCATTCTTTTTTTAATGGTAATTTATCTTGCATATTTCCTGAAGAATATGATTTTATTCTTTGAATATTTCTTTATTTTCCAACTTACGATTAAATTTTTCTAAATTATTATTTTAGGCTTATTAATAGTGCGATGCGTTTAATAAGTTCAACTTATGTTAACAAAAGGAGTAGGATTACAGCAATTTATCAAAGAGGAAGAAGAAACAAATATAATGGTTTCATTGACAGCTCATTTAATCGAAAGTGGATAATTTAACTCATGACCAGGTAGAAAGTTTCCAATTACTATGAGAAAAATAATGTAATGAGATAACAAATATACACAATTCCAGCTTAGTTAATTTTCCTTTTCACAGGCTCGAAAACAACCGTTTTATGTGCTATAAAGGTACAGAATCAAATTATATTGACAACTGTTATCTCAAATTTCGTTTTAATTGAATTTCTAATTGAAAAGAAGATATTATTTCTTAAATTATGAACACAATCCGTGAAGGAGGATTGATTCCATTTACTCGTGTGCTGATAAATAGGAATTCCTTATTTATTGGACGACACCGGAGAGCTGAGAAGAAATTATGCATGACGCTTCAAATTCTAACTAATTTCGACCTATTTTAATCACATAATTTTTGCAGCTTCAAATCTGGCTTTCATATTTATCGAAATGAGCTAGACGTCGTTTGTAAAATGCATGATTGGGAAAATATAAATGAATGTGATGTGATCCTTGATTAGCACCATTTTGTAATGCAAGACTCTTCTACACTGTGGTAATGCTAGGAGGTCTTATTTCTGCCCACTTGATAGCACTGAATACAGTTTTCTCAGACCTGAAAAAACACTTTATTGACTAAACAAAGGCTAAATAGGAAATTGTCTTTAGGTTTGGGGGTCAAAGCACCACTGACTGATAGCCACTTTGCGTCTTGAATAACTCAGTCTGTCAGGCATGTCATACGCCAGCGTAGTGATAAGTATTATGAACGAATTAGAGACAAACTGTTGAAATTGATCATACCGAGGCAAAATATAACCACTGTAGCTTTGAGCATTGTTTTCTCGGCATTTTATCAGTTATATTTCAATGAGGTTCAATGCTTCTAAACAATTAATCCAATCAAAGTGACGTCGTACAGTGTTTCAGGGATAAGGACGAAATTGTGGAAGGTAGTTGAACCTTCCAACTACGATAATCCTCACTATACCCGAGTCGAGTTAAGGGTAGGCTAATCCATATCTATGGATACAACTTTATTCACCCAGACTTCCAACAGAGAAGCACTCCGGATTTAGCCAGTTCGATGTATAAAATTTAGTTGGGTCTATAACTGAGTAGAAGGAAATTAGCTCAAACAAGGGTCGATAAGTTGTGGAATATCATCTACCGATAATATGTAATTGCATTTAACATCTAAATAAAGATGGGCAGATCAGCAGCAAGCATGACCTCAGAGAAAGCTTCTCTAAAAAAGTAGAGCGCTCAATTGGACAAGCTGATCGAAAGCGCGGTATGAAGTGAGAATTCACAGTCGATGCCCCCACTTACGTGCATGACTAACACTCTAATAACAAGCAGAGGACCATCATACCTGTAATGGATAGGGAACCACGTACAAAACCTCAGGGGATTCAGTGGAAACACGTGCGGTAGAGTTCACGTAGTTTTATATTGTGTCAATTACAACTAGGTACATCTGCGAGCTAAGAGAAGTGATAAATTCACATGATAACAAATGGATTAATCCGTTCACTTTCATGTTCTTCATTATTGGTGTTTTCTCGTGACTCCTTATTTTGGGTTCCTCTACCACTATTCTGCTGGTTGCTATTTGGGAACTTTTCTTCCTCTCTTTGAGTTGATTTTTGATTCAAATTTGTAGGTGATTGTTATAACTGATTTTGCCTATCTGAACACGTGCACATGTAGATCCTGTCTATGAGTGATTCTTTGGCCTTTAAATGAGTATTATTAACAACAACAAGGTGATACTTTGATTCAGAAATATCTGCCCCCATTTTAAGATTACATTAAGGAAAATTGATTTCCGCATTTGAATCTTCTTTATTCGGCTTATATTTCTCTATGTTAGTTTTCTCCTAATTCTTAAAGAAAAGGCAAAACAATTTCGACGATAGTTTCTATAAAACTTCATGGAACCAATTATTTTTTAAATGTTTATGTCTACTTATGTTATCTCAGTGGACTGGATTGCAACTTTCAATTTCGTAAATATCAAATGAAATCTGACTATGACAGTTAATCATAGAAAGCTCGTTCATTGCACAATTAATTCTTCTGCAACCGTAGGCTTAATTAGGAAATACTCCCTTGGAGAATTTCAACAAAGCGAAGAAGACCTAATTTGACTTTTTTCTCTCCATTCCAATAATTTATTCCTAATTCATAATTCAAATTTAGCTCTTTTACCCCATTCGGTTTAGATGCTGAATATGTATAGTGGACTTTCCCCTCATCCATGGTTAAAAGCTTCATTAAATCGCTCATCGGGTTTCTTGTATATTTAGCTTTAATCTGTTTTATAAAATCACCTGTCAGGGTACTGCTTACAAGGCTGTCCTCGACAAAATGATTCAGTTGCATCTTATCAACTTGGCCGGTCTTTAACTAAACAGCCAAAGCCTACCGACAACTGGCCCCTTTCTTTTAAACCTCGGACTACTCCGAAGATTCAGGAAATTATCATCTTAGTAAATTCGAACGAATTATTTTATGTGACCCACCGTTACACCAACCACCTACTACACCCGTAAGTTCACCGTCTTAACACCTGGAATTTCAGGTGTACGCATTATACAACCGTCATTAATAATTTCCCGGATGTTTGGCAATGTATAACTTAATTGATCCATAAATGAATTACAAAATGTATTGACATTAATTGAAATGAAGATATATATATATATATATGTGTGTGTGGTTGGTTGGTTGGTTATAAGCGCTTGACTAAAAATTTTGATTCTAAATGACGAGGTAATGAGAGGTAACATCAACAAATAAACAGAATAACATGAAAATGAATAAGAAATGATGATGATTATCGATCAGTTGATAAATTTTCTTGTGGGGAAGGGGATGATGTGACATGAAATGTACAGACACTGGTAGACCATGGCATTTTGTCTTCGGTTTGACTTTACTTCTGCGCTGATCGCATGTAGCCTCGAAGAGGGTTTCTGACGGTCTTCTTACTGTCTGTCGACACTGGAGGACTGAATTCTGTCACTCTCCGTGCCCTTCTCTTCGATTTATCAAAATCCACTCGAATCTAATGAGATATCAGTGAGAACTAATTGATTAATTAAATTTATAAATTAGGGGAATTTCAAGTTTAAAATAAGAATGCATTAAAATTTGTATCCTTATTTTATAAATTATTAATTTATTTTAAATATAATTGGCGGACTAACCCCCATTTTCTCGGCTTGTTCAGTGAACACTGACATGCATTCCAGGAGACACGTGAAGCATTCGTTCTTAGAAAATAATGAAAGTGATTTTTTACATTACTCTTATTTATAATGCCAGATTAATTGTCATTTAAAAAACTTTAGCACTGTATCCTTAAAACTTACTACAATTAAATCTACTTTTGGGTTTGGTATGCGAAACGTAAAATTTTCTGTCTTAGCTAACACGAACACGATTACCAGATGATCACAAATCATGGATATGAACAATATCTTAAAAACCGAAGGGCTAAATCATAAGTGTGAATTATGAATAGTACAATGGACTATGCGAAAGAGAGAGAGAATCTGATGAATCCAGGTAAGATAACGCTCTTTTGATGTACTGACTTAGCCTTTGCTTTTCAATTTAGATTTTGCTATCGCTCCCAGTATTTAGATACTTTCTCATATTAAATTTTAAACTCTTCACCCTGCCATATGTAATAATGCTATTTAATAATATCAGAATTATAGGGTTAGTTTAAAGATATTATTGTGTCTATATTTAAAGTTAGCAAGTTATACTTGTTTACTCAAATAAAACGTATTTAAAATTGCTATGTGGAAATTCAGCAAATCAGGCAAAATCTGTTCTTTATTGATATCTATTAATAGGAAAAACACAAATAAGTGAAGCCTTTTATCTTCCAAAGATGCAATCGTGCGACACCAGAAATGTTATTTTGGTATTAGTTGTTATCATTTTCATAACCATAATAACCAACTTTTCATGAAAGCGCAAATACTGGTCATTGTAATTATCGCTTTGTAAACTGACTGGAATGTGAGAATCTTTTCATTTCATATTAAATAAAGAATGTATAGATACTAAAAGCAAAGAGGATTTAATTAATAAAATGCATATCTAATTTGAAAGAATGAATTACTATCGGTTGAATTAACTCTGATAATCCAGTTTATATAGGACATTTTCAATAACTTTATGCTTATGAAAAAGAGGATAAATACCACTGGATTGGGATTTTATTATAAGAATTATTATTATCGAAAATTATTATGCAATTTATAATACACACTGTAATCATTTATTTAATAAATCACGCTTCATATAAATGTAACTTTATGGGTCCTCGTGGTATTTCCAAATCGATTAGAGGAAGACTGAACGCCCAGTCTAGACGCGCACGCCAAAGTAAGAGGTCCACTACGTTGGACCACCCACGTGTTCATTTCAACAGCTGTGGTGGCGGCGCCGTTAGCGAAATACACACTGCCACCCTCTAATCCCCAGTGCCGTTGCCCACCCTATGACTTTCGATTATGTCGGAAATTTCGAGCCATACAGTCTACTGACTCCTTCTCCACTTCCTTCTCCTCTTCTTTAACCAACTGACTCTGAAAATGCAGCCGTACTAGCAGCTTCTTTGATGCACACAAGTATTCGCCTATTTGCCTAATTTTTCATTTCTCTTCTCCGCATTTAATTAACTTACCTACCGCTTAAATAACTTAAAGTTTGATTTAGATTTTAATAGCAACAGATATTAGCATATGAAGATGGGAGAGCTACAAACTCCCAGTCTTACAAACTGGTGCGACTTCAGATGCATAATTTCTTCCGTTATTAAACGAATTAAAATTTGGTAGTGAAATGCGTAAATACGAGTGAGAGATCTCGATCATGAAAGTGATGAAGCTTTTATGATTAGGCTCTATGCAACCGTCCAAAACTAATAAAATTTTAAGGATAAAGAGGCACAAATCGTAATTTGACGTAAAGAGTAATCTCCTTTTCTGCAGAACTATTCCAGCTTCACTAGGTTAGCTGGACGATATGAATCTGTATATGCAGTTGATATCATTGATACTAACACTAATCGATCATTTTCTCTCTGTTGAACGAAATAAACTATTTGATTTCTAAACGACTCTGTTCTATCCAATTAAACAATGTGTATTAACTTAATTCAGCGTGGATAATTATTAATGAAGAGTTCGTAAATTTCTATCTGACTTACCTTGTTGGCTAGGTAAGCATAGAGACTATGGTTACATTTTCCAGCACAATCTCGACGACATTCAGCAAATACTTTGAATTTTGCTAAAATTTGAAAAGAAAATTATGTCAAATAATGATTGATATCAATTAATTCTTAACAGTTTGGTTAATAGATCATGCCTTGCGTATAAAGTTGAACTTGCACCGCCAAGAAGATTTGCAGTTAAAATGATCAAATAGAGTTTTATGAATATATACCATATTAACAAGTTCTTCATATATGTTTTGAAATATTTTGCATCATACATTTATTTATATTAAATAAATATGTATTTAAATTGCATTAACCAAAAATGAATTCATGTTTTAGAGATGGAGCTGAATCAGACCTGTGCACAATCAAACTACAAAAGTCAGAAATTTTAATAGAACGTCAAATTGTTTCTTTATTTTCCATTTCTTATGAAAAAGAAGGAAAATCGACATGAATCACGATCTTCGCAGTTTTCAAATGAATGAATGTGAGTAATCATTTGCTCTAGATAAAAACTGAGTCGAAGAAAAAACCAGTTCACACGTTTTCACTTCTTTTCTGTCTCTCCCCTCCTTCTAGACAGAAATTAACGCAACGCATTTTAACTCAAAATTTTATGTACGTTTAAAATTGTAATAGTTGATCTTATCACATTTTATCAAAAAAATTGAAATAAATAGAAAAATGTGAAGAGTTATAAAATAAATAATGCTTACACTCACTAGAGTGGCGTCTTGGCATCTTGTAGACCATGGGAGCTTGGTCAGATTGGTAACCCTGGGGAGCAATCATGAAGGCCGATGCTGTGTCGGATGCAACGATGAACAATCCAAGAAGAAGGCAAGTTGCATATAACATAGGAGATTTAACTTCCATAGCTATTAATTTCGTCCAAACGACCCCACACTTCGTTGGCCCTGAATTTTTATAGCAGTGTTCAGCACGCGAATGCTGTATTCAACCAATGAGATTGCAATATGAGTGACACAACCGCACGCGTACTGAAATGACATTATACCATTGTGGTTTTGAAGTATGACGAGTTTCTTTTACGCTAGTGAAAATTAATAGGAATATGAAAATCAGATAGTATTTCAATCAAATAAATAGAATCTTTCCAACACATCGGTTACTTTGTTGATCAGTAGGTATTTGAAGACAGTTCGAAGAAATTACATCCAAAATTTCAATAAAATAAAATATGCATTCACTGGTCAACTTAATAAATTAGAAAATAGATATTTAGCCATAGACACTTCGAGAGCGTTCCCTTTATTCATTATATTATAATTTAATTAGAGTATAATAACATCTCTTGATTTAATTTATAAGTTTGTAGAGCTGAAATTTCGTTGCTATTGGCATATGGCCAATAGTCTGGGGTCAGAGGGAATCTAACTGGTAGAGTTTGATTTTCTTTCTTAGAAATTTATCAGCTACGAAGTTAAATCCCTTTTCGAAAACAGGTGTAAGCTTTTTTGTATCGTTTTGGGTAATTATTAACTAAAATTCCGGATATTATGTAAGTTATCTGACAATCCACTCTGGCACATATTATCAGAGATCGTCTAAAAATTATTATTTAAGGAGAATCCATAAGTTATGGATCCATGCTATTACCGTTATTATCAAAATTTACCTAGGATAAAATTTAGTGAGCACCTATGTTAGCAATATCCTGTAATTAAGCGGAGTATTTATAAAATAACTCAACTATTCAATAAGCTCTGGTCCTCGAGGATATGAATTCGTCAGGAAATCATAGGGACAAATTCTGAATTTTGAAATTTTGAACATTAGAAATATATTCGTTATAAATAGGTATAATCTGAATTCTGAAAATCAAATGAACTAAGCATCATTTGATTGCTAACTTTGTTCTCAATTTCCACCCGACCCCTCCTTTTGACTCCTTATCAGGCCACTTTACTGTTCTCGATGTTAAGAGGATCTCTTACGATTAAATATTGAAATTTTGCTTTGCCGTGGGTAATAATAGGCCATTTAATACTATTTTGCTATCTAATGGTGAACTTGCTATGATTTTATCTTTAAAATTATATATATATATATATATATATCATTTTCAAGGTTATTTAATATTTTGTCAATTGACGGAAGTTAATGTTATTTATGACACAAATATTAAATGACTTATGTGACTACTTAGGCTTTTAGATAATCGAATTACAAGTTAAATGCTTTTCCTGTTAATTAAATCGTTTAATACCAATTCTTCTATGCTGGAGTAAAAAATCATGCTTAATGATAAGATTTTTTGCAACTATTTGCATTTGGATGTCGGGCGTTAATTAGACTACATTTTCGTATTTCTAAAACGTATGATTTTAATCTGTTAAACGTCCAAATAGTGGATTTAGGGCTCACATTTCAAAAGTTAAATTTTTTGCATAAGCTTCCTGTATGGCTTCCTATTCATTCTATTCCATTCAATAGATTCACCTCAATCTCATTCCTTGAAAACCTCCTTTTCTTCACAATCTTAAAATGCGGCAGTAGCTACATTGATAATTATAACAGAAAATCCATTATCAATTCATTTTAACTAAAAAGGACAAAGTCAGTGGCTGCCAGAAATCTTCACCATACTGAATACACAAATGGTATCAGTTGGTCTTGAAGAAAAAAGATTTAATAACAATACGAGACATTGGTCTTAAAAAATGAATCCTTTTTCCAATAAATATTTTATGAGGTCTGATCTGGGGATTAACAGTCCCGTTAGTGAAAGTCAGAGGTCATGGGTTCAATACCTGTCGGTCCACACCCAGTGAGCATAATGGCTAAGAACACAAGTTAAGTCAGACTAATAAAGTGTGAAAGAATTCGAGGTCCTCACCAGGAGACTCCACAGTGCGTTCCATCTACCCAAGGTGGGGGTTAGAAAACGATTCTCTAAATTGGCTTAGGAGTTATTTTAAAAATGTGATGACTGGGCGACACGATGTTTAAGTACTTATTGGCCACTTTATAACCGAACAAACCTCCAAAATAGCAGAAATCCCTGATCTCAATAATAATACGAGATTAGGCAAACTTCCACAATTTACCCAAACTTATGCAACCCAATGACCCTGCTATTTAGTAAGCCTTGACAAAAATACAATATGTGTAATAATTAACAATGAAATTGTTAATTTTATTTGCTCTTTGGAAAAATTGTTTGTTTTTATGGTCAGTGTGCATATCTACTTAGCCAGATTTCACGAGATCAATTGTCATCGGTGCGCAATCACTTTTGAAGGTGACAAACCGCAGTGGTTAATATCGGCTAACAGAAGAAGTGGTAAAATTGGGGTCTCTAATAAGAGAGGTTCCAGGTTACCTTTTCTCTACCTAAGTCAAGGGTTGTTAAAACGCTTTTCACAGTGGACTTGGGAAGTTTCTTTTGCTGACGATAAAAGCATTTGAAATAGTTATCAAATGGAACTAAGTGGCTTAAAATGGGTCGTGGTATATATATTTTGCGAGGTGTATTAATAACAGTTAGCAATAACTTTAACTAAATTAAATGTTTTAACGAATAATTTTCGTCATTTTCAGACTAAGAAGTGGAGTAAAGCGGAATGAATTTAATGTAATACTGTGCAGCAATAAAGGGTTTTCGCACACTGTAAAGACGGTACAGCTTTCAATTATTTCCTTAATTGTGAACTATCGCCACAAACGTCAATACCAACCCCTTCACTATTTACACCCTGTCCCTTATCTAGGACTCATCATACGATCTTGTACTAACCTGTCCCGGCCTATTCTATCCCAAGTCGGTGGTCTATAGGAAAGCTAATTAGATGTAGTTACAGCCATGACCTTAAAAATCGATTTCGCTAGTCACTCGCATTTTATTTAGAGTTCTCTTATTGGCGGGTTGATCCCCATAATTCCAAAGCTAATCTACCAACTGATACATCCCTTTGTCTGCGAAATCACACGCAGATCATATCATCTGGATTTTCTATATGAAGAAGATAATGATAGGATGAGGTAAGCCTAATCAAACTACAAACTTAAAGGTTAATTGATCCAATAATCCTGGTGCTCAGATGAATTAGTTTTCTAATACCTTGACTTTCAGCCCTACTGTCTCTAATCCCCCTCCCAATGTGTTTGAATGTTTCTCCAAGATTAAAAGTAAAACCTCTTGTTTTGTCACAAAAAATATAAATAAATGGTTCAGGGATCGATCCTATTCTAACATCCTAGTTTCACATGTCCCCTAATGACTAACGTACGCTTATGTAACCCTCAATTCCCATACATTTTGCCTTATCGTGATTTGACTAATGTCCTTTGAATACGTATATATGTGAACCCTCACTTAATCATCTAAAATGGTTGTATATGAGCCGTGATGCTGTGTTTCATAATTAAAATCAGTCTGCTTTCATGTGGGCGTCTTCTTCCTACTAATTAGTAATAAGATGAACTCAAAAGAATCCAATCACTTTGGTTAGTGACCTGCAATTTTTCGGTTTTAAATACATTAATCTAAATTGAGGGAAAAGTAACGTCTGGCTAGTTTAAGTATGGGAAATGTCCCTAAGCTGACCTTTACGTGAACAGATATTTCGCAATTCCCACATGTTTAAATCACAGTGCAAGTCTAACATTTACAAATCAGAGAGACTTTACAACTAAGATGTTATATTGAATAAATACCGATACCAATTGTATGATGAATGTCTAATTAGTTAACATAACCTATATTACTAACCAGAGCATAAGTCTAATCCAGATTTCATTGTATCAAAATTAGCATTAAACTCAGTCAGTAAAACTACTTTAGGCACCAGACCCAGTTAGACTTAGAACGATTGATCTTTCTGAAGGCTAACGGGGAATGTTCCAAATGAGAAGGGCACAGTTAAGTGGGACTGCCTGTATATTGGAAAACTGGAAATGAATGAGGGGAAAGGGGGTAAGAGGAAGAGAAAATGAGAATCTGAAGAGAAGGTAAAAAGTGTTAATACTGAGAGAATAGAATTCGGGGTGTGATTGAGGGAGCTTATTGAGGTTATAGCAGAGCTAATTCAAGATTTGATAAGGACGTTTCACTTATTTTGTTTGTTGATCGTTTTCATCGACTGTTCGATTAGCATGCACGAGGGTATGAGTCAGTATGAGCGTGCTAAGTACCATATTCTGCCAAAATGATTTAATGGAGAGGTGGTAAAGGTATGATGAATAGCAACTCAACGATCACCTCTCCATAAGATTAAACCTAGGATAGTTCTGGATATTGCAGATTTAATCAAGGTGGCAAGATCAACGTACAAATCTATCAAGTCAGAGGTCAATTGATCAGAGGAATCGATGTACATCTAATTTTGTGGATGCAAATCACATTGGTTAATTCAGGTCAAAACTAGGCTAGAATGCGAGCTCCTCATAAGAGCGACTTTAGAATACCTTCTCCGTATCCAAGTCAAATGTTTGTAACACCTTTTCTTAAAGTTTATCAAAGCAAAGCACTTAATTAGGCCTTTTGATTTGATAGGAAGCCGAGTTAAACATTTTCTAAGTACCCAAACGAGGTTCACAGATGTATTTATCCTTCGTGTACTGGATTATCGATCATTGGGTTTCTACTCTGCACCTTTAGGTGCCGTCTTGTCACAGCTAAAATTACTGGCTAATCTAGCTGCAAATTGGTTATATATAAGCGGTTGCGAATTCTTAGTAATAGGGAAGGATGCCATCGGCGAAATATAAGAAATCTTCTGACAGTTCTGTACGGATAGCCGTGATCATTGGGATAGCGGTAATAAAAGGGCACGTTCTCACTAAGGTAATATTACATTTAGTTGATGATCTAAAAACTTAACTCTGAAGACAGTTATGAACGTATTAAATCCCGCAGCTAAGGTCTAGCGAAGAAGAGGCCACTCTTGAATTATTATTAAAATTCTTCCTATTTCTCTTCATTTGAGGCATCAGATACCAGGGGGAAACGGAAAGAATGTTCTCACAAAGTTATGGCTAAGGCAAATTGATCAAAACGCCAAGGAAATCTCTAATTTGATCTGCCCGTCATGAATTAAGCAGCCAACAATGCCAATGTCTGTCTCAAGAAGGCATAAATCTCCACATCATGGGAGTTTGAGCGAAGACAGTGAAGTGCGAAGCTTACAAATATATGCGGATGTTCGCAAAATACCCTGCTTTCGCACTTTCGATGGGATGAATTTTCTGAGGCACAGCAATAAACAAGGACTTACATTGCCCAATTTCCGGTTGCTCTAAGTTTAATAAAAGACAAGGATGATGAAAGAGTTAGATATCCAAATACCTGCCCTAACATTGATATAATATTTAATGCAATTCATTCAAAAGATCTTACGAAAATGTTTGCAGCATAAGTTCTCCCGAACTGAGAATAAGTAACATTTCTGAATCTGATGAACCGAATTTCTTTACCCCTTCTACAAAAATGTTTTCTCTCAGCTACGATTATACGTCCGCTTGTTGGAATATTACAATGTATGCTATCTTTATTTATTACTAAACGAACATATATTTAGATAATAATTGCATGTTTAAACCGAATAAACAAACAGCCAAACAACACATTTACGTATTCTAATGATGGAGGATAGAAGTTAACATCGTTATAATAGTAAAAATTTGCTTTAGATTAAAACAAAGTAATGATTGTATAGTTTCTTAATAACGAATACTTAACGAAATTATACTCCATTTGTTTGTTAACCACGAAATAAATAAATAAAAGATGTGAAGAGTTTTCTATTCCCATGTTTGATACTCCATCTGGTAACTTGTTCGCTTTTAATCAATCAAAACCGCAACCGCTGCATTGAAAAAGGAGTAGAATTTGCTGTCCGTACCTACCATTGCGCAGTTTATTTTCTTTAGGAATGAGCGAATTTTCCAAATTCCATTACTGTTTTAAAGTCAAAATAAACAGCAGGTGAATAATTCGACAAGCAGTACTCCAGCTGACAGACACAGGAGTCGAAAAAAGCGACACAATCGCGGTTGTTTCCATGTCCTCGAAATCGCCTGTTACTTCTTAGGTGTGAGTGTCCCATAGTGACTCATTTACTACTATGTATGAACACTTCTTTTAACACTCAGGTTCTTCCACTCTCCTCTTTCGCCCACCCAAGGTGTTTTCTCTGGCTAAACATGAGCATCTTTTTCACCTATGTGACTCGGATTATACGTTCTTCCGAATTTCAGGCTCCATTGTGGATTTGTTCACTTTCGACTCTTTAGATGCCCTTCAAAAAATTTTTGTCGGAATCAGATTTTTTTATTTTTTTCTATGCGTAACTTTGCCCTTCTGATTATTACTCACATAATTTCTCGCTTACGAGATATTGACTTCTCACCTTAAAATCGCTATATATATATATATATATATATAATGCAACTGGTGTGCATACTTTTTCTCACCGTTTTATTAGAGCACGGGCCACATTACATTATTAAAAAGCATTATTTGGGAAATAGACGATGTCAGTGCTAGACAAGCTGGGGAAAAAAGCTCTCAGTTATGATTGTGGGAGTTACAACATGGCCCAACCACAGTGCACAGCAGACTACGTTATAATAAACAACAAAAGTTAGTAAGATGTAGATTTAGAGCCCGCCTGAATTCCTCTGTTGTTATCATGTCCTAAGAAAGGGCAGCTAAATCAAGCCCTGTCTGAGGTGTGATAACACTAATTAAATTGTCTGTCTCCTCTTAGTTCCCACTAGGACAGCAGTCTGTGGCAGACGCGTGATTTCATGTGTATTTTAGGAATTTCCTAATTGGACCTCATTAGAAGATTGATTAACGGTCTCTGCTGCCCTAAATTTGACCCGACCTTTTACTTGCGGCTACGTGCAGTACTCCCTCAGCCAATTTGACCTTATTAGGCTCATGGTGTGGGAGCCATTTTTGACTACTTGTGAGAACTTTGTAATCTAATCACATATGGGATTTGATTAAATTTGGAATGTGTTACATCTAATGGTGACTTAACCGAAGGCTACGTTCGGACTCAAGTCTTATTCGATGATAAAGAAAATCAATAATGCCATATAGCATTATGGTCCCCTATTTTAACAATGAAACAAATGAATGAAATGAAACAAATGTTGTTTATAATAACATCCCTCGAATTAAAAGTGGGAATGATTTAAGACGGCTTCATGTTGGATACAGTAAGATTAAAAGAAAAAATAGGCTATGTAACCATTCTTCCAAATATTTGCTGGCGCATGTGAGCTTTCCTATGACCCCTCTACATTCAAGGCTGGTCTGTGAAATACAAAGTGGAAAGAAGTAGATGCAGTAAAAAATACTTCATAAATGTGACCTTCCGAATGAAACAGTTCAATGCAGATCTGGAAAAGAAATCAAACCGAAGAATAGGAACACCAAATGTACGTAATGGGATAAGGTTTCGCTGGCCTCTCCCTTCAGGTTACCAATATTTGCCCAATTCGTTTCATTTTTACGATCATTAAATAGATGGACAAGTTATTTTGGGAACCAAAATGTTGCCTTCACCATCTGACTTCTGAAGAATGAATTTTGTGAAAGTTGAGAATTTCAATTTTCGTGATTGGTTTAAGGAATTATTTTAAAATATTTTGATTCGGATACTAAATGTTGCTGAAAATAGATAATCATTCAACAAATAAGAGTAGGGTGGAGAATGAATAGTTAAATAACTTTTTAACACACGTACAAATTCGAGCATATTCGTTAAATGTGAAAGGAATTTTCTAGAAAGCCAGACTTGAAGTAATTAGGCTATCAATGGAAAATCGATACTTGCATTGAAGCAAACGTATGTGTGTTAATTAATGAAATTGCGGTTATAAATATTTGAAGACGATAAAATAATACCATTAAGGCTCATTCAGATATAGTTTAGTAATTAAAATAATAATTGATTAACTTTTTTCAACTCCCACAAGAAGATGCAAAATAACCAGACCATATAGCGAGTAAATCTGAACAAATTAGTCCAAAACGATTGAAAAGCAAAACAAAAGTTGCAGTCGATATATGATACTGACGCCAGAAATTGTCTCCGATAGAGGGCGAGTTGAAAGGGGCAATGCGGTGTTTGTTTATCTTTGTTCTCAAAACAAAGGCAATTGTCAGAATTCTTTAGTTTCACCAGAAATTCATTTTCAAATGACAAACTTAGGTCGAGATATGAAATCGATTCTTCTCTTTTCGGTCTTAGAAAGATGGTGTAATATTTTGAATAATGATTAGAATTGGAAGGAAAATTTGACGACAAGTTTAGTAATTTGGATTATTTCAGCTTACTGATTAGCCAAAAGCATTATAAGAATAAACACACTACCAACGAATTGAATCAAACACAAGAATATATTATATATGAGAATAAAACATGAATACCTGTTAGTGGCGTATCCATATTCCCGTTATTTATAATGATAAGTATGATGTAATGGGTTTTTAACCTGTAGAAAAATTGATACTAAAGGGACTACTTGCAAATCAATGCGAAAAATGGATGTAAGCACAATTCAAAGATAAGGCATCCAAATGCACGAATTTATACTAAAATTATATTAAGAATTTACAATACTGCAAAGGGGAAATAAAGGCTTTCAAAAAGAAAATCTCTGAAGTACTCTTAAAGACACTTTACTTCAGAGAAGTTTTTATTTATTTTCCAATTTAAACATACTAAAATCGAGAAGAAGTAAATAAACAATTTAATGCTCGAAATTAATAAAGATAGGTACTTTTGTTAAGCAGTAAAATTGTCGGATCAATCTGCCACAATCTTCTCAAATGTCAAATTTATTTCTCCTATAGCGCCATAAAATAATGTTTCCATTTTGACAGAATGAATGGTTAAAGTTTCAGAGAACAAGGGGACGTTTAAAATCTAGATGTATCGAAACGAGTCCCCAGGTGACAGTCCATTAGAGGATGATGAAATTTGAGAAGGACATCTCTGTCATTTCTTTGAAGCCACTTAATTTTGGGTGTGACAATCAAATAGGCTTTGAGGCTTCTATTTCACGAAGGTCCGAAATTTGTGTTATTATTTAAGCGCAAATTTATCTTCAAACAACTTCCAAGATATTTATAAAGCGTTTTCCAGCACTAATCTTGAATAGGGAGGTAGTATCGCAGTAAGAAACTAAACTTGAACCATCTCCTTTATTAACCGGACCTAACCACTACAGTTAGCAACTCAGCTCACTGAGTACACACGCATAGAAATCGAGCCTCTGGCTTCTGACTTCTAGAATTTAAACATTAGGATTTGACCCGCAGATTCCGGGGTGATTTTTCATGCCTGTAATGTCCAAAGCTAATTGACCAGTTAAAAGAAAAGAGCAGTTGTTCATGTTTTCTCAAGAAATCTGTCCTTTGTAACAGTCAAGAGGACTCATCAGTAAAACTAGTAAAGATGTTTACAACGCAGCAAAGCTGATTCCGGTGAAACAGAAATTTCCAGTTAATATATTATTATTAAATAAGCATCAAATATTCATCAATTCGAAAAGAGATTAGCTTTATCATTAATCTAACAAGGCTAAAAGCTTTACATTTCTTATTCAAATGGTGATATGTTGTCATTTATAACGATATTTTAATTTGTTGGGAATATTAATTTGATTATATAAAAACTATCGTTTGGAAAATTTTCATTATTTCATTTACAACAAAATTAAAAATTAAGTTTCTTGCCTGTGAGACTGTAGAAGATCAAGTTAGGGTAACGGTTTATTGTATAAATCTTACAGCTAGCAAGGTCATTAAGGTCGGAAATCAACGAATCTACACTTCACCTTCTGGCTTGCCGAGGGTAATCCCTGGAAATGATGTTGACATTACTTAACACCGATACAGATCCCGATGCTGAGGACGAAGATTCCACAACACCTCGTCATTATGCAGCGTTGTATGGTTTCACTAAAGGAGCAGGTGAAATTGCTCCTACAATTAGGACGTTCACTTAACATCGATAACAATTTCTTTTCCACACCGTTCATATATGCAGCCTCAAAAAACTACATCGACATTGTTCGTAATCTAATTAAATACGACGATTCCACTCTCTATCATGAAACTAAGGAACATAATATCCCACTACTATTGGCCTTAAAACAGGTTTTATTATTTTGTTTGACATTTTATTTATTTATTTCTCACTACAGAAGAAAAGCTGTACTATCTTTCGCCATGGGGAAATATTCAAAGATGAAATGAGAGTTTTCTAAGAGGGAGTGCATTCACTTTTACAAGTGAATATTTAGGTAGTAGAAGTGAGAGCAAGGGAGGTGAACCATATTTCACCTGAGCTCCAGAATCATCAAATTGAAGTTTTTTCGGACCTATCTTTTCACTTTATCATCTTACTATTTATACTGAAAATCGGGATGACATGCTTTTACATGGTTTCGCAGCCATCCTCTTTTTAAATAATTCTTGTAGCACCCATCTACTGGACAAAAAAGTCTGCCAGTTGGCAGATCATCTTTGGGCTTTTGACGACTGATTCATTTCAGTATCATTTGCAGAGTCGATGACATTGAGAATACACACATAATTCCTCTTCTACGTAAACCTTTCAGTTTAATAATGTGAGGAAGAGAATTCTTTATAGGATGCATCATCCAACTTTCTTCTTTCTCGCCAAACACCTATCAGTATTTGCCTTATGTTGCCTTAACTAACTCTGTGTGAGTGAAAATTTAGAACTGTCCACTTTTGATAAATAGATTTTCAATATCATTTTGGCTAGTATTTCATCTTCTCCATGAAGAATTTTCCATAGATTTAGTCTTAGCCTTTGTAGCAGTGTGATAAGGTTTCTAGGAGGGATTTTAACAAACATTTGTCACTTTCTGTACAATTCTAACACTATTTTTCGTTATTGAGCCATAATATTGTTTTTTTTGTTTAGAAGCACTTTACTTTGCTGCATTACTTAATAGAAGCCGGGAATCTAAGTATGGACAGATCAAGCGAACTTGATGCTGCCTTATACTTGACTTGTTCAGTGAATTACCCTGAATTAGTGGAGGATCTTTTAGTTCATTGAGCGAATGCTGATTACTTCAACATGTGGACCAATGACTATGCAATTGAAAACTCAGTGGAATTTCAACAGATCGAAAATTTAGCTATGCTGATGGCCTGGGGAGGTAATCGTTACGTCGATGTTGATGGCATATACGAGCCCCTCAGAATATCGTCATACAATTTTGACTATCAAATGTACCTCGCACTTGTGGCCACGGGTTAATTTTAAGTTTTCGTTTAAAGCATTTTTCTTAATTATTCTGATTAAGTATTATCTTTAGGAAAGGTTGTTGATTTGGCCGAACAACAATATGTCAAAGATTCATTTGAGGCAGGTGATGATTATGATGATTTTGCTTGTTTAAAACAAGATTGAACATTTATTTTCTGGTTTTTTAAATCTTAACTCAACATGGATTATAGTTATTATGGAAATTAAAACTCCTTGGTGTAGATAGAAATAATTATTTAGTGGTAATTTTATTCCTTTTGAAAATATAATAACACTTCGCGAGATATTAAGTCCTTTCACAAACATTCCAAACATAAAAAATAAGAATAACAGCAAAAGTGTGTATTTAAATAATGTCTTGATTGATTAGGTTGGAAATCCCTTCTTTTTCAATTATTTAATCATAGTGAAAAACAGGAGAATGGCTTCTAAACATGAAAAAACGGAAATGGTCACGTAAAAGATGAAAGAGGAAAGTGGTCGAGTAGAAGTAAAGGATGAATTCAGGGCACAAAAGAGTTCTATATTGTATGATTTCTGAATTTTTAATCGTTTCAGGACTTACACTTAGCCTGTTGACCGGTTGTGAAATCGAGTGATTATTCATCTGCTAATATCTTGGCTATTTGACGCAAAAATTTATGGAGTGGTTAAATAGACAATTAAATTAACAGACGGATCAATAAGCCTTGCAAGCCGTGGGCATGAGTTCAATCAGGAAGCTAATGTCACATTTTAAAATTTGGACATTAGAACTTTTGAGAATGAAGTTGTAGGTTATATTCGAGAAGTGAAAATATATTACACAGTGAATCAAAGACTCTACTTCATGATTCTTTCCTTAACCCATTTGGACTTGTTTTAATGTTTCCTGCATTCAAGTGCCTCTGAAGATGATACACTGTAAATTCTTTTGCTTTGGCTATTGACAATGAAAGCAATATATAACACTTGTACCAATATTGTCGATATGAAGTATAATTAACCGATAACTCTGATTATGTAAAAAAAGTTCGAAGCGTTTTAAATGTAGTTTCAAATCTACAGATTTTACATCGCCAATTGAAGTTGAATAGTATCCTTCATTATTCTTTATTTAGATCGTTAAGGTGCTTTTCAGGAATATTATTTTTTCACCTTTAATATTTTCTCTGTCTGAAATATCTAACGCTATTTGCGTGTGAAATTTATCTTATTGGTTTAAGATGAGGGTGTAAACTGGCATTGGCAGATGGCCTCAATAAGCGAGCGATTACGTAGTAAATTTGGACCTACTTGTGTCATGTTACTCGTCGACCTTGTTACCAATCCTTTTCGGTGTTGTTGATAGAATGCTTCAGCAGCGGAGAGAGGTTAGCAGCTGTATTTACCCATCAGAAAGGCACTCATACACACATATATCTCCCTCTCACCGTCTAACCTGTTTACAGATTGTATATATTCCCTTCATCTCTCTTGCGCACAGGTTAATCGCCAAGAGAAAGTGTGTACTTCGAGACCACCCAGCGTGATGGGATGTGGGCTGTCCGCCTTAATTTCCCACTCTTTTCCCCGCTGTTGGACCAGTAGTGGTATCTTTAACCCATACGCGCACGTCTGCTTTCATTCCATTTTGAAAATTGCAAAAACCAATACTACTGCCTCTAAGCGTGTACGTTCATCTTAACTAGATTAAAATTGAGGTCATCGTTATAGTTAAATTAATAACTAATTGGAGTAATCTAAATACATTTTAAACGAAGCTAACTAAATGCATCTTCCATTATTTTCATAGAGTATCCAAAAGATAGTAAGATTAAGAAGTACCTTACTGTTCTAAAATCGACTTAATTGTGGAAAAGTAATATAAGAGTATATAATATCAAATTTAATCTAAAATTCAAATGTTTGTCTGTATTTTCTTAAACTAACACGGATTCCATAAAAGAACATGTGGCTTAGACCTTACACTAAAGTTCTTGGTGGTCTTTGTATTTATCTATAAGAGTATATACTTCTATAATGATTACATTTTTACATCATCATTTTTACATTCAAGCAACTAATTTTCGAACCTTAAACTCAGTTGGTAAGCTGGCTTTTTCTGAATGATTTAATCGTCCTTATGAATATTGTTTTGACTTCCGCTAGCAACAGAGATAATACGCCTATTATCATGCCAAGAGATATTATTTTATATTAGAATAGTCAAAAATTTTAAAATATACTGTTAATTCTGATAACAATTTGTTTTATCTCTAAAAATTTTCTTATAACAACTAGACGCTTGATTCTGAGGTTGCGATTAGTATCGGCATCCAATCTCATAAAATTGCGTAGTTTGTATTTCTAAAATACCTGCAATTATTTACTATGTTAAATTTTTTCTCTGATGACGCATTTTCTACCCTTTCAAATGTTTATCTCGCTGAAGGGGTTTGCAATTCACATGACCTCAAGGAATTGATAACATGTGTCCACTGCATATTTGAAGGGTTTGGTACCCCGATGTGACCTCAAGTTCCTATTCTGGACTATCACGCCTTCTTAAGTGATATATTTATGTGATCCTTGGGCGATTACTTTCAAGTGCTACAAGAACCGCTATGTCCTGAGATCTCTCCAGTTATTAACGGCACTCTATTTACATAAAGACATTTCCTTTCAGAATTAATCCAAATCCGCTCCACCTCGCCTCCTCCGGGTTATCCTTGCTGCCCTTTCCAAAAGGCAAAACTTTCCCTAATATGTCTGCTTTCATCAATCATCTTTCTAAATCCTATTCACGTAATGAAGATTAGCCGTATCGAGAAGGGCAGAGCTCGCTGAATAGCTTCAGTATAAAAACGAGCTCCCTGGCTGCTTAACCCTATCCAATACAAGTCTAGTAAAACCTATGGCATCTTGAAACTAAACACCTAACAAAACTCCATCATAATAATAAAAACAAATAGGTCTTTAAAACAATGTATAATTTTCACAATTCAGAAATGTAATTCAAATTCCATTCTCCTCTCCCAATAAAGTTATAATTTAAAGCTGCGTATTCACTGTACAACTTGTGGGGTTCACAACCCTAACAAGGCTGATTGAGTCACTTGCGCTAGAACTTTCTGGGAAGCGCAGAGATGTAACCGGTCGAGTAGAGAACAGGCGCGGACGTGTGTGCAGGGCCTCCTCAACCAATCAGCAATCAAGATCCCTGCAGTCTAACATGGTTTTGTATTTAATGACTAAGCTTTTGATTCACAAGAACAAGGAAGTGATTAATAAACCCTCTCCACTCAGCATCCTTCTGGTTCTTACCACTTTGGGCATAGCTTAGCTAATTTGGAAGTGAACTGATAATAAAGGATTCTGCTAGAGACTATTCGGACTGCTTAGGAGGATTACTTAGGTGTAGCATCCGCTACAAACTCATATTTTAACTCTCTCCACTTTTTAATAAAATGTGCCCTATAACAATCAACCAGGTATAAATTTAGTTAATTAAACCATGATTTTGACACATTTTGAAAATAGATGAAGAAACATATGGTTTGGTTAATGAAAAATTAACTCATAAAAACAATAGGCAATAAATTATAAATGTATTTACACTGCCAATGTTCTACATTGGCCCAGGTCTAAGCCATTCTACCCCACTTTCGGAAGCTATCACTATCACAGACACCCTTTTAAATACATTCGCTTCCACATTTATTTATCAAATAGCTATCATGTTTACTCAGCATTAACCTGTGGAGCACTGAGTAGGAAAAAATTAATTAGCTCTGAAAACTGGCATTTAATGCAATTTTCTTCCCACAGTTAAATTAAATTTACTTAGTGCTAGAAGAAATGATAATTATTTTCCCCCGTTCCCAATATTTCTTCTATGAACAAAAATGTATTT
>CAADRB010000042.1:630981-670302 GCA_900708905.1 Hymenolepis diminuta | reverse complement strand
TGGCTCTGCTAGATTACTATCCGAACTCCTAGTTGGTTACGTTATAGCACTTAGTAATCATGTTTTGTGGGAAAATGTCTATAAATATCTCAGTCCAGAGAAGAATAAACTCATTACTTAAATAAAAATATCAAACTTCCATTGGTTTCTTTGAAGGAGATATTTCGGAATTTGTACAACTTTATCAAACTGATTTCGAACTTTAAACGACTGGTGTGCAACAAACACAAACTTCTTATCTTATGCGACATTTGATCTATAGAATTATCACATTGAAACTGTGGTAGTTATAACTTACTCCTTACATCTTTAAGGTAAAAATTTTGTTTAAAATTTTTAGCTGTAGGTAGAAACGAATACCGCAGTAACTAGTTTCAGGATGAGCAGACCATGGATTTAAATATTTAAAAAAAGATTTAATTACGAAAAAACCACTAGAAATGGTAAAGCTTATTACCTTTACTAAAAATATCCCAATTTCCCTGACTTTGAATGAGCATTGGCACTGCAAAATTATCATAATTATTGTTCTCTAGTCCACATCACTGTCTTTCATAAGTCATCTCCATTTAAAAGAACTCTTGGAAGCTTGAAGTAAAATGATTGAATGATAATGAAATTGTAAGCACTATTTTTTTTTTAAATTTGGAGATCCTTCCAATGGCTACTTCTTCTCTCAAGAAAACAGTAGACCGATTGTTGAGGGTAATTACCCAGGCACGCCCCTGGAGAAGTGTTAATAGCGGATGAAAAAACTCCCATTTTTCTACTCCTCATTTCGAATTTACCAGTACGGTTGACCATCATACCACTGGGCGTGTACGGATAAACCTCGATCTTGTGACCTCTGACCTGGCAGATGTGCACATTGATCACTGTGTCATAGGTTCACAAGGCATGCCAAAGACCAAATGTTTTCAGAAATAGAGAGAAAACGGGGGACTAAAATAAGACAAAAGTTTGAAAAATCGAAAATAAAATAATGTCACATGACATTTAGGATGGAATGGATGTGAGTTCGCTTTGTTACATACGTATATTTGTCTTAAAGTATTCAAATGGAAATTCCCTCATAGATCAAAGTCGAACACTGAATTGGAGCTGACTCATTTTGTTTCAATGAAGCATATATGCCCACGGTCACAAAACAACCAGTCTATTTGTTAAGGCGTTCGTCACTCATTAAGACAAATTTGATGCCTATTGTGAATTGACCTAAACTAGTACCAAAATATGTCAATCCAAGAAAATGGCCAGAACCGATCTCCGTTTTCGGAAATTGATTTATCCAATCATTCTTTGAATGCCTCAGTGTTTGATCAGAGATTGTGGTTCGTTCGTCTACTGGGAGTTTAAAAAGAAGCTTTCGTTAATTTCAGAGGCCAGGTGCTCGAGTGCAGAGATGGCAAAGTAACATTGCAGAGATACATGTCCAGATCGATGCAAAATTTGCCAAGAACAAACAGGCAAAATTCAAGGTTCCAGATTGAAATCTTCACAATATTAGTTAACAGCATTCATTTTCGCAATTTTCACATAATTTAAAGGCATAATTCGTTTATTATTCTCACCATATATAACGCCATGAATTCATGTAAGACGAAGATTACTATTACAAGTGCGGAACATGGTATGTGTCAAATCTGCTTACCAATTCGTTTAACTTTCTCATCTCCTGCTGCCAAGCAGGCATTTTATGAATTACAGATATCCATGCGGTAGGCAATATTGTGTCTTACAAACTGGAAAGGGTAGTGAAAGAAAAAAGGACTCCTGACCGCAGGGCTCTAATTACATATGTTCTTGTACAGAAAAGATGCTGTTTCAGGGACTAATTCTAATCAAATGAGAATTGGTGCCTTTTGTCGGTAAGATAGATAGTTCAAAACTTGAATAACGGAAAGCTGTTAGATAAATACATCACAGTAGAGGTTACGGATATCAGTATTTACTCCATAATGTATCGCATTATTTTATCCCTCGCAAGTAAAGGGCGGAAAATAGAAATTCCTTTCGAGAGAAAACATCTGAACAAGGTAAAGAGTAAACAGGTCCATTCGAGAATAAAATCACAACACTAAAAGTGTCTTACTTAACTCAATCTCTGAAATCAAGAAATACGTTTTTGCTTAGTGGGTATTGGGTATTCCAAAATTCAAATATCACTAATTTTCTCCCGGACTTCTGAATGAATGATTTCATATCTATTAAGTCTAGAGCTTATTGACCATTTGATTTTATGAAGAGCTGGTCATATCGTTTCATTACTTCTTTTCTTCTAATGACCAAAATAGCGGAATTTTGTCAACTAGTGTGATTTGAATATAATAGAGCTCTCTAAAGTTTACATCAAATTTCTTTGCGGAATATTTGTTAAATGAAATTTTCTCATTTTAATATTTGCATCACCTTTCTCACTTGTTTGACTTGTTATTCTTGAATAAGAAGTTATGAATTAACAGGCATTTATATTAATGTGTAAACCGGTGCCACTTTAAGGCAATCATCTAATGACGAGGAACGGTCTTCAGTCAACTATTTTGGACGCATTAATTTCATTAAATGTCTTCATTGGATGATACACATGCAGATGGCTGATTATGTCATGGATCTAATACTGCATTTTCCGTTGATTTTCTGTTTCCTTTTCCAGAATATACAAAATGGAAAAGCTGAATAAGTGTGGAATAGGTAATGGAAAGGCATCATTAAATTGCGGTGTTTCCACAAGGGTGTTACGGGTGACCAATAGCAAAATAATGGATTCAATTTTTAATTTAGTGAAAAAACCAATCTTGAGACCACTCTCTCGGTAGACTTCTCTGGAAGATATCGGGTTCAGACTCTATTATGTCATCCCCAATCCTGCTATTAATAGCAGTCTTAATCTGTATTCGTAACATTTTTTGAAAGAATTGCATTCAGTATTGAAGGAAGCGGAGGATTACGTTAAAAACTGTCAAAAACAACATTTATTCTTCAACTATGAACAAGTTATGAACAAGGTAAAATCCCAAACCCCAAAACATTGCTCCACCTTCTCCTCCAAATTAAAGGACTTAATGGTATACATTTTTATATCAGAGAAGTATGTAAATACAAAGAGGCGGAAGAGTGCAAGTTTAAGTTAGTATTGGTCTGTTTTTTATTTCCATATGGGGAAAAGCTTCAAAATCTATGCTATAGTCAGCCAGCTTGTAGCGATTTATTATTTTCAATCTCAATGCTAAAATAAGCCTCTTATTTCAATTTGTTCATGCGATCCAAGCTTAAGTGCTTTGTTGGATTCCTTTGCTAGATTAGACAAATGTAATTGGAATATTCAGCCATTTATCGTGTCTGACAATTAGACACGAATTATTCCCACGTCCTGCGCAGCAGACACTATTATTAAACTTCTTGGTACGGAATCATCAGGAACAATCTTTCACTTGAAGTAAAATGATGTTGCCAAAGAAATCTTCCTGCAAATCTTATCTTACACCTGTTGACTGTTCTGTCGCTTTTGACCATTTTCTTCTGCCGTTAAATAAACCATTAAAGTTAATGAAGGCTAAAACTGTTGCAAATGTTTATTTAAAAAATAATTTATAACATTCAGGATTACCAAAGCTGTGTAAAAGTAGTCATTAAATTATAGAAAGGCACAGCTCTGCTGGGCTAAGATAATTCACTGTACAAATGTGGGATACTTCTAATGACTAACAGTAGATTACGGCATTTCCTCAAAAGAACCTCGATGATTGACTTGGGACCAAAATTGTATTGCACATAACGATGTGAATAAAATTTGAGAGAGGGCATAACATTCACGCAGAGTCTAAAAACAGATTTGTTTATCACAGACTGATAAGCCTTGTAATAACGGGAAATTTCGATCGTAAATTGATCATTGATGTGCTGGTAGGTTTGGGACACATCAGGAGAAATACTTTTACTGCACTCACTTTGCGCAGTCATTTACAATGACTCAAACGACACGATAGAGGAGTTATATGAGTAAAAGCGTAGCCCAAAAGTAAACATGAGAATTGAACGTAACACTACCTATCATCTGCGGCTGTAGAGAATGCTTTTATGTCAAATCCAAGTATTTCATTATTTTTTCACTTTTTTTGCTCCACTCTCTCTATGTCGCCCTGTCGAAATAGTTTTGTTACATGTTTGATTAATTGGACTTAATAATGACAGCAAAACAAAGACTAGTCTTCCAGTTATGCATCGTAGAGTCGAAGCGGTTATTAAATGACATTATAAGATATACTGCCAAATGGACAATGGACAATATATATATATATATATTCTAGGAAGAAACTAATTCATCAACCGAATTAAGGATCATCATGCATGCATGAGAAATGCACCTTCCAAAATTCCGTGGGAGATTACTGCCCATTCATCTGTTTCTCTTCTCCTTTCTTCTCCGCTAATTAAGTAAAAAGAATTTGCACTTCTTAGGCTGAGGGGGAGAGAATAAGTCTAATTTCTCTCGGTGATAATCCAATTAATGAAAGGCAAGTTGATAGAGGTGAAAAGAAAATACACAAACATTCTTGTTTAAAGAGGGAGAGAGAGATTAATGAAGATTTGATTTGTGAAAAAATCGTCGTTTTGACTTGAGGAACATATTTTATTCATTCCTTTTTGTTCAAAGAAGTAGTAGTAGCGCACTACAGAAAATATATATCTTATCGGGTAATCAAAAGAATTCAAGAGTGAATTTCATTTACACTAAGAGATTTGATACTGTTCTTGATGAAATAATTATATTAATTAGTTGAGGAAAAAGAATCAGAATATTTGTTACTTTGATGGACAAAAAGGTGAATAAGTTTATTCGGGTTCAAACATCCATACTTTTTAAATGATTATTTTTTCAGTCTATATTTATGCAGTATTTTGTCAAAACTTGCAAATTTTTCAATTATTTAAGTGTTATAGCTAAGTGTTTAAATTTTGAATTTATGCTCTAAAGGATGAGAAAGTGTCATCATTTACTTATTCCCTTATTACTGAGCATTTTAAAATGTAAACATAAATACTGAGATACCAGGTATGAGTATTAGAAAACACTAATCGCTAAATTTAATGCTCGAGGCTTAAATTCTGTTTAGGGCATTGAAAATACCCGATATTACCTTGTATTAGTCTCAGGCTTTAGACATTTCAGATGTACCAAATAAGGAAAAATTTAATACTTAAAGGTTTCAATTACATGCCATATAGAAGAGCAGCAGATATATATAATTGTACGATAAACAACTCAGTAAAATTAAGTAGACAGCATTTCTATTTACTTTTTGATAACACATTGCAATCAGTTGTGATTTTGGTAAAAAAATTCGATGGAATCGATATTTTAAATTACTGCTATTCAAATTCCGTTAGAAGTAAGCTGCAAATGAGTCTAATGCTTCAATGCAAAGAAATGTAAACACACTATTATCATATAAACATGGGAATTTGTACAAATACACAGTGGAAGTAGGAAGCGCCACCATCAGAGATTGTATGCCAAACATGCCAAAGAAGATTAGAGGATGTTGATCAGAAAATATTTACAAACAACCAACTTAGTCGAAAACATTATCGAAAAGAATTTATCAACAAAGTTGAGTTTTATACTATATGAGCGACGCAGTTTCAAGAGAAATCTGGAATGGAAAGTCATTGTCGGTAAAATAGGCTTTAAAGATTTCACTAATGAGATGTATGTGTTATGTTTACTTCAGAGTATACGAAAGGGAATTGTTATTATTGGCCATGGCAACGGGAAACTTTTGCACTTTTTAAACATGAAGTAATATCTGAACATGCGGAAAAGAAAAGTATTCCAGCAAGGAACTTTTGCAGCTGCAACTGTTGTAAAGTGTGGCTCTTCTATGCCGTTTACTGCAAGAAGATCTAACTCTGCTGTTATGGCACCCGCCCACTAGATATCGCTAGGCTGAAGGTAAAGCAAATTTGAAGTCATTATAAACTTTATTAACTTTATAACGAGAATGTATTTAATGACCGTTCCGATGAAGAGGAGGATTTGTTTAGTCTAACTGTCTAGGTACTCAAGCCAGCATGCACCCGCATATTAATGTGATGGAGACCACTCCGAGTGTATTGCTCATCATTAAAAATTCATAGACACCATGAATTAATATTGACTGCAGCTTATCAGGGATGAAAGAGGGTGTGTCGAAAAGGGATATTAGATGAAAGGATATCAAGGGCTAAATTCTGGAATAACTAAGATGCCAACTTTCTCATGTGAGGTGTGTTTTAAATCGCATTGCCAATATTGTACATGTCTCATTTTCTATGATTCGAGTTTCTGGGTGGGTTTATATCTGCCATATCCAGGGCTTGGTGACCAGATTATGTAGATGATTACTTGGTCATGTCTTTTTGATTCCCTTGTGTTCTATTACAATTATGAACGACGATAGAATTTTAAACAAAGCAAAGAGGAAATATTTGACTATCTTCCGGTTTTTTATCGAAGTTTTAATTGTTAGCCTATAATAATGGAATTTTTTAGAGAAATGACAGTTGCAAAGAACTACCTCTTTTACTGGTAAAACCGTAGCTTTTAGAGAATTAATTGGTATTTTTACAAGGTTGATTTTGAAATTCTGGAAATTGTTTATCAGATGAAAGGTTCTTTATGTTAAACTTTTATCTCTGAATATTTTCACATTTTCTCTGTTCCAATCTGGAAATTTTTAATAAATATTTCAGTTTGCATACAACAATAAGCACTCATCAATCATCCATATACAATAAGAGCTAGCTTTAATAATATGTAGAATGCAGCATCTCACCATTTACCCATGTATTCAATCGGTTAATCAATTTGGAGGAATATTAAAACTGGCGCATGTGTTTTCCTGTTGATTTTTCCACTTTTCCGAAATGTGATTGATGATATTCAAACCCATACCATGTTTATACAAATTCACGTGTTATCCACATTTATGTATATGGTCAACAAAATCTACAGAACTTTCCTTTAAATGAATTGGAAATGCCGTTGAGACAAATGAATCCTGAAAGACCTTCTTGCTGTACTTTTTGTGCATCATTAGAACTCAACCAGAGAGGTATTTGTCCAGTCTGCCAATCTCAGAGATGTGAAAGATCCAATTGTAGATCAGTTATGGAAAGAGATTTTCGAATACCTTACGCAACACCGAGTCCGAAAACATGTTCACCAGCTCCAACTTGCAGTAGAATAAAGTTAAACGGCTGTTCTTTCGAAGTCTGCGGACAAGAAGAATCAACGCTTGTTAAGCTCTACTCTCCTACTTCAGATATGCCAAATGTCTACTTCAAAACACCATACTCGTTAATGGATCCTGAGGATCCCAAGAGAAGCTTGGATAAATGTGAATGTCAGGAGACGAAAGAGATCAGTAACCGTGTATCAAGATGTAATAAGCTGCCCACTCTCTGTTGTGTGCCAAATAATGATGAAGGAACTAGTATGTGCAAATGTAACATTTGCTGCACATCTGGATGTGCAGCAAGATGTCACCGTACTACTCAAAATATCCGTTCCAGCAGATGTTGTTGCGATTTTTCGAGAGACTCTTATAAGGGATACGAAAATACGGAATCCTCTATGGCTAAGAGACCGACTTCACTCAGAAATACTTTACATTGTGACGTGGAATTAGATTTACCTATTCAATCTAGTCCGTTATATGATCAGTACTGTAGTCAACAACACAGTGAGAGGACGCCATCGGAGATTGTGGTCTTACATGCGGATTCAAATGATGAAGAACCAGCAGAAGGAAGGGCGGATACTTCCGCTAAGATCCCATCTTTAACGGTTCCTGATAACTCCTCCATGTTTCTTATCAAACAAGATGGATCAATTCTAGACTTAACGGATTATAGGGAGAATGACAAACAATTGTCACATGTCGATTCTGATTCTGTTGATGTAATCGTAGAAAGCGGTTTGAACTCAATTAAAATTCCACGAAATTGTTCCCTGTTTTTGATCCAAGCCAATCAACCAGGATCCTCCAACAATCCAGTCAATGCCAAATATTGTGTCGAAATTGAGAAAATACCAACTACTGTTACTCGCAAAAATACCCCCATCTTTTTGACCACTAGTAGCTACGAAGAAGAACTTAAATCGGTTGCTAATTCTTCCACCAAAATCCCGTCACCCAGCTCCTCTACAACAGCAATTAAATCAGACTCTAGGTATTCGAATTCAGACGAATATGTTAGGTTTGACACTAATAATGATGTGGATAGTAAGATACTCACATGTTCAGAGGCTGATTCATCTAAAGGAAATTATGAGAATATGGATGAAAATGACATCAGTAACCTTAATTTAAAAGGAAACATTCAAGAGGAGGAGGAATTTGTTTATCACTTCCCTAATGAAGCTAAAATAGTATCACAAGAAGAACCAGTTATCCAAGGATCAGAGGTAAACAGGCCTGAAGAAGTAGAAGAAGACGTTGTCGAACTTGGTGAGATTTCAGCAGTTCAGGAACCAGATGGATCAGTGAAGTTGCTGATTTCAAGATCAAACGCCATAGAAACTGGAGAAGAAGGAACTTCGACAACCTTAAAGGATATGTCTAATCCAGAATGCATTGAATCAATTCGTTTTTCAACGTCAGATCTTTGTCGATTACCCTCTGTTCTATCATCTTCATTACACAACCCAAGTATATGCTTAAAAGGTAGTAAGAGGACATGAAGTTTTACATAATCTAATAACTTAATAAATTTAAAATAATCTTTGTTAATTTTAGGAGCCTTACAATTAATTGATTCGGATTGGTATCTAATTGTGGTTCAGGAGAATATCTATAAGATTCAAAACGAATCGAAAGAAAAATGAACTGTGAAAATTTCGATCTATTGAAATGAATTTCAAGACCATTTGTAAGGGCTAACTTTTCTCAAAGATAGATCTTCTTAAATGAGGGCTTGATTTTACCTATTCGGGTCTAGATTATTGACGAGTTTTCCTTTTTTCAGCTATCTCAACCGCCTGCCTGAAATGAAACCTTGATAATTAATCAAATCTAAAATAACGGCCAGAAGAACTAGAAAGTCACTAATTATGACTATTTCTTCATTTCATTTCTTTGTTCACCTTTCTTAAAGATGTGTTAGTTTTCATTTTAATTTTCGTCTTTACTTTCTATAAATACAAAATGCGGTACTGATATGATTTACCATCCTTATTACTCGTTAAAAAATCTTAGATTACATCTACGTCAACAAAATGACATCATTTTTACCGTTAGAGTTCATCGGGATTGAAATGTAGCGAAGTTTGAGGTATTAAATTGATATCAGCTAACTGCTATTGACATAATGAATCACTCAACCTAAAATAAAGCATGACTCTTTTGATGTACAGGTGTTGTTCTCCACCCCTTCTCTCTTGCCATGTTTCAAAATAGTAGGGCTGTTTAGTATAATCGTGAAAGAAAATAAATATATAACAATTGGAAATATTATATTATCTATATTCAGAAAGTCGATAAATGGGAAATATTCGCTGTCTGAAATTCTGTTCTGCCACACGCTACTTAATTTTGCTAGTAGCAACGCACAAAAATCTGTTACATTCGAGTTAGCATCACTTCAACAATGTCAATAGCTCAGTAACAAACGATAATGTAATAATATAACGTAATTTAAAGAAAGAATTTCCTAAAACTTACCTTGGGTTAGATAGAAGTCATTCTGAAACCTTAGATGAGACGTTTCTAATTTTACTACCCCCTTGTTGGTCATTTCTATTACTGCACGTGTATCGAAGGGTATCGAACACGTGATCTCAATTGTGAAAGATACAATGATTGAATACTACGCCACTGCCATCAAAATATTTTTAAATGGGATTTAAACAATTTATTTGATTGATTTTCATAATAATACCTAATTCAAAATGTGAAATCAGAGGGCGAAATTTGGTTCAGTTGTATTTATTTAAAATATACGGATTACCTTTTATTTATTTTAAGATACTTGGTAAATCTAAAATATCACCGGTAAAAAGTGTGCCACCTGCTTACTTTTCCATTCTGGTTAGAATATGGAACCTATAACTGGAGAATAAATATGACCAAATTCAAATGGCAATTCTAAAGAACTGACTAATAAAATTACAACAACTCATTCGTAAATTGACAGAGAGTTCATTTACTGCTGTTACCATAATCCCATTCATTAATACTACAAAACTATGAAAATCTGTGTTCAAAGCAGTCCTGCGAATTAGGAATAACATGGTTGTTTGACTCATAAGGAGCCAGGAGAGCGGCAATCACCTATTTTTTCATCCAGTTGTTGGAACTGTCAACTGCTCTTTTTAATAGGTACCCATAGAGAAGCGGTTAGATAAGAGGTTAAAAATCATGGAAGATTTTGGATTCCCTTTCTTAGCTTAATACGAGTTTTGGAATGTGATTTAATCTTATGTCTGATATTTAGTTTTATTCATGCAACGAAAATCCAGTGGAGGGATTTGTTAAACGTTTATTGCCATTTAAGTTAATGGGATCTTTAAAGTAATGTATGTTTCACTAAGGAAGTTAAATCCTGGAGTAATAATAGAAGAGGTCACCAATGATGGTAGGATAAGGTTGGTAAAATATTAAATCGTCCGACACGTGTTTTATAATTGATTTGTAACAATTGCACGGGTTTCCTAATATGAGAGTAATGTTCTGTAGTTAAATCCTAAACCTTAAACTAGTAGTGCTCAGTTCCAGATCATATCTGCAACAGGGGACGGTGCAGCACTTATAAGTCCCCTAATTTGCAGATGGTGATTTAGTTGTGCTTTGCCAACAGTGTTATGCCAGTGAAAGGCCGAGGAAAACCTAATCTATGTGTAATATATTATAAACTATGCACAAGCACTCGGAAGTTTCCATAGCGAACACGTCTTGACTAGATCACACCTTAATAAATTGTGTCAATTACAACTGTTTAGACAGATAAACGAGATGTACTCAGCAGCAGGGGAGAAACCGTTACTCATGTGGTCAGACATTGAGAGTCTGGATACTACATTCGGATGCCCTAGCTATCCACAAATCCATAAAAACTCGTCCTCTTTCTTATGTATTTGACTAAGATGATAACTGACGATCTCTAGTGGGTAATTGAACTCTAATAGTACTTTAAATTGGGCAGCAGAAACTAAACAATATTTGAAGAAATAAGCATTAAGAATTATTTGGATTTTATACATTTTTCGAGTTCTAAAAGCTACATTCCTGGTTCCTTCTCTATTATAAAATAGGAAGTAAAATCGTGCTAACATTGTGACCGACAGCGCTTGCTAGGAAATTAGAAGTGCAGGCACTGTTTACAATGCTGTAGGCCTCATTGTATTACCGATGAAATGAATTGGCGACGCTAATATCTAGCAAATGATGTCTAATTAGGAATAAGACGAAGCAAAGATTAAAGATGCATTTCAGCTATATTTTGAGCTTGACTCTTCAACTTAAAGCTGCTTAACGATTTTTCTCATTATCTAAAAGGGGGCCGTTGAACTTTATTTACGAGCCACCTCTTCAGTTTATCTGTTGTCAGATTAATGATTTCTTTCAATACGATTCTTCCACCCCAACCTTCGTTTTTTCTGCTTTCCTACACGATGTCCTACGACCCTCCCACTGTTTATATAATCCTAGGAATTATTTATTCTCTGTCTATAAAATTAGACACACACAGTATCACTGAGACACGACCGCTACCGCCACTTCAAAATCACCAACCTCAAAAGCCAAGAGACCATTCCATCGCCCCTGTTCTTCTGTCGCTCTCCAAGGCATGTATCAATAAATACGCTTGGTAAAGTCTTTTTTTCTCTCTCTACATCCTGCTTTTGTGTTGAAGATAGGAAGAAATGAGAAGGGCGTAGCCAGCAGACTATCCAGCGACAACACCTGCCATTTTGCCGCTAATCTCTTCTAAAATGGAATATATAGTCATTTTAATAGATTTTTTCATATCATGATCGAGGTATTTCACAAACCTGCTACATTTCTCCCACGGATGACCGAAATGCTAGTTTCGTACAAATTCGTGAGAACTCCATGTTAATACTCAGGAACGTAACGCTGCTAGTTTAAAAATCACAATCTTTTTCAAAAAGGAAGATAAATGAGCGAGATAAAAATCTCCTTGCTAAAATCAGGGGTTGTATGTATATTATGAGCGCAATCGTGCCGATTATTCGGGCACCATGTATCCATTATAATTGTTTAATCGCCATCTAAACTAATTTACAAGGTGACCACATCTGACCAACGTGTGATTTGCAATGCTAGTAAATAAGTGATAAACATGATAGCATAATATTAAGTGAGCCTAAATGTGTTTGGACCAAAAACGTGAAAATTAGTGGTGAGCGATTTATAGCGGAAATATACTGACAGTAAAATCATAAAACAGCATGGATCACACAAACCTTGTTACCGAAACGCTACGTTTAAATGAAGAATGGCATGCGTCTAATTGTCATTCGCAATATCTTTTGGTGTCCGTGCTTCATCCTAGATCGATAATCATCCCTTATTAAAGATAGTTTCAATGCAAAATAACAGAACTTCATCGTTGAAGCTAAAGGGCCAATACGTTTTTTAAATCATACATTTGGTAATTAATAAAAGTAAATATCAATAAAATGAAGTTTTCTTGCATAAATTTGGGTTTCAAACTCAATATGCATGCAAGTACTTGGTACAGGATCCCAACGCTCATACAAGACCAGCTTCAGCTGTCTTAAAAAATATAACAGATAAGCCAGATCTTACTAATCAGTGACTAGTATCAGACTTCAGCAACTTTCGTAACAGAACAAATTCAGCTGTATTATTTTATTTTTAGAAAAATACGTGTTTGTGGGGTAATTTTCCACAAATTTGCATTCATTCATAATATTTTTACTCGTAGTTTGAGTTAATATTGACAAATTTATAAAACTCTCTGGTCATATTGCCGTCTCTTAGCTCATCAATCAGGAAATTGTCGGGCGGTCTGTATGCTATTTGTTTACAGTCTATTGCTGAGGCTGAACATTTACTTCCCATCATCATCAGAAGGCACATAATTGAGAATAGGAGATTCTGTTAGACTGATGTTTGGATTTGAGAATTCACTGCATTCATCAAAAGGTTGCGAGTAGCGTGTTAAGTTGAGAGATTTACCATTTCCATATTTGCAACCATCCCTTCAATGGATTAATATTGAGATTTGTGGAATTTATCTTAGAAGAAGGGATGAACGTTAAGGAACCCTGGACTGGGAATCTAACTTTTTGTTATCTTTCATATCTGTATCCTCTGGTTAGTGACCTCTGACTTGACAGACGTGCACGCCACGTAAGTATTAGGCCAATTGGATTATGTCATTAAAACTACGCCACACATCCAGAAATTCATTCTCTACTGGCTCTAAGTAAACTGATTTATTTTTATCACAGCTTTGCTCGTTATTAGATTTTCTATTAAAATTATTTACTAGAAATGGGACATAAATGACCGCTTGCCAAACTAGTTACTGTCGACGTGCAATGGTCCTCTGAAAAAGTGGGATTTAGCTAAAAAAGTTCAAACGTAACAATAGCAACAAAGTCAGACTTTGAAGGTGAAAGCAAAACACTTCACTTTTACTGGGAGAATGTTTGAAGATTTTTTATTTCGTTGAAGCAAAGGCCAGTATTTTAATAAGAATAAAGATAGAGTGGTGTTTAATAACGCTTAGACTTACTAATGGTTTGATAATCATAAATTAATAAAAATACTCACATTTGATATGTTTATGTTCTTGACTATTTTCTTTTTTATCAACTTATGTCTGTCAGCTAGCGTATAGCTCCAAAACTTGATTATCATCCGACTGACATAAAATGAATGAACTCTTTATATAAAGATTTAATTCAGAAATTATGTCATATTATAAAATACTTTTTCATATTTGTCAAAACTGTGAACACCTTTTAAGTAACTTTTAACTTTTAACTTTTAACTAATCGGCAGATCAGTCTTTTCCTTTTTATTCCAATGGATTAAATTGGAGAGAAAAATAAGAAGATGGAAGTAAATTAGAATAGCAAATGACCTGGTGATTCTGAAGCTCAGATAAAGCAGGATTCTCTTAATTTTCTGGCTTTCAATTCTACTATCCCCATTTCCACTTAGAACTATGCTATTTATCCTTTTCCCCATTAATATTCCTTGATGTTTTCCAATGATCAAAAGTTGTATATCTGCATTGTTTCGCCATGGAAAATAAACAAACAAATTAAAAAGCGAAAAGGAAATTGTTTAAATACAGGACAAAATATCTTGCTAAATCGAAGTGAATAACGTAATTTAAAAACAGTTGAACTTAATTTAACTTGATTGTGTGATTACTACTTCTGGTAATGTGATCGGTGCGAATCAGTAATATATATTATTAGATGTTGCTGTACTCTGTGATCTCTGAAGTGTTTAGATCATTTAAACTCATGATGCTTCTTCGGCCTTCGAAAGAAGAAATGATTTACAGTGACAAGATCAATCATCATAATTAAATGCCCGGTGATATTTACGGATATTACGGATAAGAATATGATTAAAAATCAAGGGGATGAATTTTAAATTTTGAAACCTGAAGCAGTAAACTGTCCATTAAGTAAACATTCTACAACTCGATTTCGAAAATCAAATGAAGTGACTCTTTCTACCCTCTTTTTGATCTCCTTCCCTTATCCCTCATTGAACTTTACTAACCCAATTTCAGTTGCTTCTTAGCAATGAAAGGTTTTTTCCTTTTTGCTGTAAGTTATAATAATATAATTGTAATAATATATACTGGCATTTTTAATTGGACTACTATGGATTGAAAGTGCCTTTCAACACTTGAAGCATGCCGAAACTTTTTATTGAAACTTTATTCGACCCCATTAAGAAGATCAGCAATAACCAATACGGTTGGTCATTTTAATTATTCATTGGGCGATGGGATTAGAGTCTCTGTTGAGACAATAACGAAAAGAATTCTCACGTTTTTTACAGAGCCCATTTCTTGAAAAGTTGGCCTTAAATTTTAGATTAGGAGTAATTAATTTGACTCTAATGAATGCTTATTTCAGAAAAATTCACGCATTTTTTACTGGAGGGTGAAAATGCTATTTTTTTGTATTTATCTATAGATTGGGTGTTTGATAAATGATCCAGACATCTAGATCCAATGCTCTTTAATGGCGTTTGTTTAATTTAACTCTTAGACTAGAAGTGTCATGTATTAGTGAACAAGTGTTTTCTCGACATACTCTGAAAAATGTAGATTTATTGCAAAATTAAATCGGGCATCCAAAGCATATTATGATCACGTTTCACATCGCAACAGTGACTATAAGTACTAGACAACTGATTCCCTTTCTATTGCAGCTTAAGAATTTGAATTAAGCAGAAATTAAGAATTTCGTAATATTATCTCTAAATCTGGATGTAAATGCTCCTGAAAATGATAGGATATAATTTATAAGCAAAGAAAATTGGTGAATGTGGTGCCCAGATTCTCATTGTCTGACCATATGACACGGCTATTTAAGTATGATTAACTTCCCTCTGTCTCCAAGTATACCTTGCTTGTCTATCAAAATAATTGTAATTGGCATAAAATGGTAAGGTTTTGTTAAAACGCGTTGTCTCTGTTTTTGACTTTTTAGGTAGTCACTAATACGTTTCAGGATTAGAGGACTCATGATGGAATATACAGCTAGAACCTAACTTGCTGATGGGAGAAAGAGGACTTTTCAAATATTGAGAAGAAAATAAATAAGAAAACGATAAAATCGATTAAACAGAGAGTGAATCGGTAAGGCAATAGAAGAAACCTGTCGTTTGATTTCTGGATCCAACAGACTGTCTGCTTTCTACTTCTCTGTCTGGTTCACAAACTACTGGCTCTAATGATTATAATAAAAATCCTAAGATTACCATCTGATTGATAGTTGACGGACTAATAGATCTGTATATTTATTTCTGTTGAGAACGAAAGTGCAAAGCCAGTTAACTAAGTTTTTCCAAATGAGATGTGATCTCGAAAATTTGTAATTGAATTTTTCATATAGGTTTACAACACATTCTTTTCTTTTGCCCATATTGGATATTATTCATTTGCACATGGCATTTTAATAAGAAATCATCGTCAACCAGCTAGTATGATTTTTTGTTCAGATAAGAATGAAACGTCTAATCTACTATAAAAGGGGGTAAGAAGCCACAGATGACTGCATTGACAAATATTGCTTAGAGCATGGACTAACCAAGTATAAAAAACCTAACTAGCATGAAAATGGAGTATAAAGCTCGGTTTATGCTTTAATCACGGGTAACTCAAACCTCTATATTAATTTTTCTTGGAAGTGATTAGTTTTTAAAGGCCGAACCATTGTTAAGACAGTAATGGTTTGTCTTCTAATCCTGATTGGAATAAGATGTTGAGAAAACATACTGTTATTAATCGACGCTCATTTTATTGAGAAAGCTTGTAAACAACAGTCTTTATCGTACTTGTATGCATTTCGCTATGGTCTACATGTATCATAACTAAAAATGCTTCATACTTCTCAGGTGTTCTCTTGACTTTACATACAACGTTATCTTATTTCAGCATGTTTAGAATACTCTTCAAGTCCATTGTGATATATTTGTCCAACCTCTTCCCATGAATGACTCAGGTAAATATATTTTAAGTCAAACCCAAAGGCTTAAATATTTTATGAAATTTTGCATTTGAAAATTAAAATCAGTTAGTTTCTCCCCAGATTTCTTCACCTCGATCTCCTGATCCTTTCGATGCTACTGGATTGGAAAACTATACAGCGCTCAATGATACTTAATACGTCTAAATCGCATTTTGCACCAGTCCAGCTGGGTATCATTTACTGAATGCGTCACTCATCTATATAAAGGTTAACTCCCACCGGCATATACAAAGAAAGTATCATTAATCATAGTATTTATAAATATTAATCAAGCATGTTTTTCCGACGGAAGAAATACTTATATCCGCTCGTTAGGATATAGCAGATGAATATCATTGACGAACTTACACTCGTATATCTATCCAAATATATTCTTCAGGGGTGGGTAGTATTTAGATTAAATGAATCAGTTTCCATTATTTGCTGGCTTGACACTTTTTCGTTCTTTATTTATTATTACTTCTTCTGTCTTGGGTGAACTAAAAGATCTCAAGATCTATATGAAAATTTCTTCTAAATGGCTCTCTTTTATTGGTTAAATCCACTGTAAGAATAGGCGATTAAGATATATATTTTCAGTATATATTATCGAATTGATAAACACAGATATTAATAGCATTCACTGTAACATTTACTAGTTGAAAAACAGAGACACTGAAAGATTTCAATGCTGGCAACAAAACTTCGTAGCTCTGGATGCAATTGGTCCCTTTAGCCTTTAAGACAAGATATTTGAGAGCGAATCAGTCGGGAGGAACTTAGCTTCGAAGGCAATCGAACAAAATTTCCATAAGATTTCGAACTTCATGTATTAGTTAGTACTGTCTTAAATAGAATTTCGCAATGCAGTTTAAATTTGGTTGACGGTAAAAAGAATGAATATATTTGGAATTCACTTAAAATCATCTCATCGGAAGGCAAGTAGTAAAGAAAAAGTGGCAATACAACAATTCCCCTAATATTAAGCGCTGCTGGATGTATGCTTTTGTATAATTTTTCCAAATGCAAGCTGCTCTACGTGACAAAAAGAAATTTCTGTATAAATATTACCTTTAGAATATACCTAAAGGTAATTGTAAAGTCTCGTAGTCTCAACATACTATCATCCGTAAACCATGCATCTTTTGTTCCATTCGTAACCTGCTGACATTTGGATTTGACCAGCTTAAAAAGAATTGGTAGCTTATAATAAATACTGCATTACCGTCTTAGTAAATCATTCTTTATACATATATATATATATATATTCTGTACCGACAGAAAACTAATATGAGTAGTAAATAAAAACACCTCGGCTCTGCTTACGTCAATCTTGAAAGTTATTTTCAGTTAACATGTATTACATATTGTAGCAGAATTATTTATTCCAGATTCAGTTTCATTTTGCGTTCTTTTTTGGATCGAATATTTTAATCATGCATTTTTCTTTCCATTTCCTTCTCCCTTGCGCTTTTACGCTAACTTAATGACGCTCATAAATCAGTAGTTTAAAAATTTGATTAGCTTCACACCATTCAGATTATAATTAAGTTGCCAATTCATTTAACTATTCTAATGACACAAAGTTCTTATAATTGAGCTGTAAAAAACTGTATTATATTTTGGAATGAAATTATCTGGAACGTTAAAAGCTCTATTTTAAATATTACAAGAACCTGAATTTATTAATCTTTAATTATCTAAGCCAATTGCATAGGTGATCGTAGTATAAGAATACAACATAATAAAAGAAATTAGATAAATACAGGGATAGGTTAGGGCAATAGAATGAATTGAATTAAAGGTAACACAAACGTCTTTCAAAAATGAATGGGAACCAAAATACAGCTCTGTCCATATTTCAGTCATCTGCTTGATATGAAATTTAGGGCAGTTAAAAATTGATACGAACACTAAGACCTGCGAGTAAATTTTGAAAATCATTTCAAAAGCGTACGATAGTGTGTCTAGAAATCTTCCTACCTATAAGTTACAAGTTTATCGTGAATGTTGATATCTATTTTCCAGAAATGCCTTTTCTCTCAACTTTGGATATCTGTTTGCTCTTATTATAATTTGATTTCAGGAAACGCTTGTGATAATATAATAAATACATGAAATTAAACGACGAACATCATTTTTGATTAAAATATTATTTCTTATTTCTTAATTACGCTTGAAAACAGACTATGTTTAAGGCAGCCTAAAAATTATTGATACTCTTTCACGGACGGATTAGAGATAATATAAATCAATTAATTTTTCTAAGATAAAATCTTCTCCCTGTGCACTAATGCATTATCCGTGACAGCGACGAACTCTACCATGCCTAGCCATATCTGACAATCGACTTGGGCTGATTTTCCCACGCGTTGGAAATGCAGCTGCTACCATGTCTCAACCCACTTCCTCCTAATTCTTTTGCTACCTACATCTTCTCCCTAACATTAACAACTTTTGGCATGCGCACCAGACATCGTAGGCTGCTAGTCTTTCTTCTAAAGTAAGATGCACCATTAGTCCTTTGAGAAGCAAATAAAACTAAAAATTTATTTTTATTTGTTCATAAAATTTTCATATTTGTTAAAATGTACTAAAAGTGTAGAGTCATTGTCTTACGTAATTTTGGGGTAAAACCTTCCTCTTAGGTATTTACATGTTTTATTGAGTTCTAGGATTTGCGGCTATTCTGAAGACTAATTAAGTTAAAATAGATAGGTTATTGCAACCTAACTCATTCAGGCTATAAAAGTAGTTTTACTTAGGATTAGTGCTACTTTATACTAACTGAAAAATTAGGCTATTTCTGACTTTATAAAATCAATATTTTTCGTGTCAATATTACTCTGTATAGGTCATTTAAATTAATCATCTCAAAACAAAGTGGCAGTTAAGCTTGGTGAACATGAACTGATGCACTTCTGATAAATTTGTCCCCCAACCAGATTGAAAAAATTTTCCGATCATTTGGATTTGTCTAAGGCTCTCAAAAATCAGTTTACCCTCTAGATAAACGCGGAAAATTAAAAAAGTAATGTCTTATATCCGCACAGAACGTAAATACATTTTTCGTGATAACTAACATTTCATGACCTAAATAACGACAATTCACTTTTTCTTTGCGACGCCAAAGATATAATTTGTCTCCTTCGTAAACACTGACAATAAGTAGTAGGAAATAAGGTCTGTACTACTAGATAGTTTTCTTTGCAATTAAATATATATCAAAGTCAGAATCTTTAAGTAAACCTCGAATGTACAGTTTTCATGTCCATGTCGAATAAGGGTGTCATCTAATTCTTATTTCAGGACTAAAAATGAACGTTATTGCCCAAGGTTAAAGTTCTTTCAATTGTCTATGTTAGTTTACGTATCTGCTACGTTAAAGAAATCGTTGATCTAATTGACCTTCTCATGGCTACAAGATGATACAAATGAATCAAAGTGTCATGAATAATCATTCAATAAAATCGGTCGGTCAACAAACTCCAAGTACTGCGGTCATGAACTCGCCAATATACTCAGGGATTAAATATGAGAAATTGAGCTTTGGAACAACTTGATATTACGAAGTGGACTATGCCTCCCATGAAAAGTGGACAGGTCAATGTTTATATAATTCAAATAAAGTTTAACCCCAGAAGTCCTGACCTCATTATATGCTCTATTTGACCCCTGTTTCATCCTTCGCTACACTATTTTGCAATTTCGCTTATTAAGACGTATAACAATATATCACCCTTCAACTTATCTATAATGCTTGTACGTACTGTACTAGTCATACACTGTGGTAATTTTGGAGATATATACAGCATTTGAATTGCCACTAGTTGTTGCCGCGACAAGTGCAACCATCGGTTACACCGAGATGGATGTAGTTATTGAGGTCTCCGTACGCTGAAAAATTTGTGGCCACTGTTATTAGTTTATATCTATTCACGCATCTATTAATCACGCCTTCGCAAACATCCTGATGTATATGTCTAGATCCTATCTGCTTTGTTGGCTAAAGAATGCCTAGAACAGTTCAATTTACTGAGCAGTTATTTGCACATGAACATTAATCTTATGACCAAACAATTTTCGATGTGGTTAATTTGTTTGTATTCAGAAATAAATCAGATTTCGATTGATCATCACTTAACCTCTATGAAAGTTACAGATGATTGGCTGTTTTCAAGGCTATATCGCTCGTGCTTTTGATTGATCTCTTAAAACTCTGCCAAATTCAAACAGAACGATAGATGAATTCTCTTTGCTAGAAAAAGGACATCAAAATAGGAATATGCGTGTGAAAATTTGGCAGCACCGATTTAGTACTTTTACATGATAGTCCCCATAGAACTATGTCTGAATTTGTTCGTTGTTTAGGGATATGCACAATTTAATGGAAAGGATTTTTAGGTAATTCTAGCTAATTTAATACACCTGAAAAGCGAATTTTACTTAATCATAAAGAAATCAAATTAAAAAAATATGTGGTATTCGAAACCAAACGCGATAGTTATATTGCTTTAATTGATATTTATTTTTTGAACTTTATTTAGTAACAGTGGCCAATCACACGGTGATCTTCATTTACGCAACTGTCAATTTCATTCCATTCACTTATGTGATTGATCTAGTCAAAAACCTACAAGCCACGATACAATTTTCATGACTCTCACAAATTTAAATGCAACCATTAATATCGGGTTTACGATAACAGGTCTGCATCTTCCTTGACATTATCAACAAAAACTATTATTATTGTTATTTTATTTTAAAAAATGCTACTAATTTCTAAGAAAATTAGACAAACTTGTTTTCTAACTTTGTTTACTCATGAATCGCTGGTAATAAATAGATGATCAGTCGTTAGTTTTAAATTCAACTTTTATATCAGAACGTATTTCCCTCATCAAATTCTGATAAACATATATTTCTTCTGTAAAGGTGAATACATAACAATGCATATAAGCGTGTTTTGACAGACGTTTTTTGAGTAATAAATTGTTACTGCCTCAAGTTGGACAGTTATATTCGGACCATATTTTCGACACCGAAAATCCTGTCATTTGTAATTTGCAATACAAACATTTGGCAGTCTTTTTCGATAAATCGTTTTTCCGTGTTTATTAAAGAATTTTTTCAAAATTTCGCCAATTATGTACAGACACTTTCATGGGGAAATCTAACGGTCTTTATCCGACATAAATGCAGATTTCAATTAGGTCCATTTAATACCACCTTCTCTATTTCTGCACCCCTTACTCCTTCCCTTTTGACAGTTTGGTGTTTCCCAAGTTTAGATACTTTCTTTAGATTGCAAAATTGTGCATTTTCACCTGAACTAAATTCTTTCATTTTAAAAACATAGATACGGTGTAAATTGAGTGCCTTCTAACTTCTAAAACGCTGAAAGCAACTCAAAACTATATAGATAGGTTCAATAGGAAGTTAACATTATTTATTGGCAAAATTAGAGCTACATATTGCTGAAAAACATCCAGTTTGAAAACGCTTGACGTATAACTAGGGTTTAACGGAACACCTGTGCAGATTAGGTGGTAAAGTGATAAACTTCCGTTTTTTTGGGTCCAAAGTCACGATGTGTGTTATTCGGCCAAAAACTTTGATTCGTGTGTTCTTGGCTTTGTAGTGTTTATATTTAGAGCGACCATGATATCACTGTGCGATAAGCTACAAAATTCAACTTAACGACTAGATCATGGTTATCTAATAAGTGAATCTAATTGAAACGTGATCCAAGACTTCGAATCGAAAATTTTATCAAATAACAGGGAAGGTTAGCTAAGAAAAGGTATATTTAGGGTTGCTTAATCGTATAAACTTTAATAGATTTTGATATATGATTCTATCAAATTTGATAATGAAAGGTCTAACTCCTTCCCACTCTATCTGAGAAGGTCCAAAGCTAAGCTCTATCTGAACTTTGAGTCCCTAAATAAGCCAGCCAGATTCCGAAAATATGGAGGTACTAAAAGGCTTTACCGTTGAAAAATTACTCTAATTGCTTCTCAAATTTATCTGTAAAAAATGTGTCAATGGGAAATTATATTTGCTTTAGAATGCTTGCGTAATCCGGATGCAACTCTGCATTTCATCCCCTCTGGAAGTTCACTGCAAGATGTCGATTATCAGCTTTCACTCCCAGCTATTGTAACTGTGTTATCCCACACACGCAAGTGTAAAGATCGATTCACACGCTCTCCCGTCTTTTCTTCGTTCTCCATCGCTCATCTCTCCATGCCTCCATTCCTCAAGTTTCGTTGTCTATTGTCTTTTGTTAGCCTTAGCAGTAGTTCTTGAACATTTCAGGACAAAACTTCTGAAATCATACTTTTTTCCTTGTTCAGGACATGTAATACTGACATGTATATAGTGAGATTGAGAAATAACGCTCTCTTTATAAAATAAAATATAGTTCTAAATAGGATTTTAAGAGTCGCGTGAAAGCCATACATTACTCAAAATTTTATTTGGAAATCTAAATGTAATTGTAAGCATTTGCTTACAGTTTCTTAAATAGTTTGAGGTTCTACCAAAGAAATTGTGACATTAGATGATAGCTTCGAACCGAACTTGTACTCCCATAATGATCCGTTCCAATAGTTGCGATCAATCAAATGGTTTCCGGCCTTCATAAAGTACCAGGTTCTTGGTAGGTTCTTGAACATTTAAACATGTGAAGGCCCATATAAATGTAGAGGTCTCATACAATGTAACTGAGACTCATATTCAGACCATATGTAATGACGTCCGGTTTGTCCATAAACTGGGTATATAGGTCAATGACAATTGCGACTCTAGACTGAATGTGACATTCTGGCGCTTAATTCAACTTCATTTTTGAGATAAATATAGATGAAGAAAGTTCCAGAAAGTAAAATGATACTTTAATTCAGCACTTTCTTCCCGATTATGGTTATCATGTGATACTGGTCTAAAAGAGGATGAAAAGTTGGTATTACAAAAACAAATGCAAGTATTTGAATTAATTTCTTGTTTTTAATTAGAATGAAAGCCAAATAGACTGTGAACTGCAATGATGGAATCAAAATAATAACATGGGTTTTGATTGGACAATGAAAATTTTATGGGATTTAAAATGAATCGATACTGCGCGAAAATTTGCGAAGTTACATAGATTTTTAATTTGGTATGCGGCAATAAAATATAATGATGCAATCATCGATGAAAGTAGTCATCAATTCTAATTAAATTAATTGGCATATAATGAAATTAAGTCCATTCGAGCATTAAATAAATACATTATCCTTACTACATAGCTTTGATATAATATGTACTAATAGATGATTTTGCGATTTCAGAAGTAAAACCAGGATTTCTTCATATCACTCTGTCCTTAAAACTTCATTCCTTGAGATTTTTGTAGAGGTTAAGTCGGTACTTGGCTTTTAGGGACAGGCGAGGCTCCCAAAAACTTGGAAGGTCAATTACGTAGCCGGTGTTTTAAAAGTATTCCATCTTAGAATTTCGCCTCTTAGTAAATTGAAAATATGAGTTAATGAAAGAGATAAAATTCTGCTTGGGTTAACATAAGGACCTGATTACACGTTGCATTTATTTGCTACCACCGAGAAGTGAAAGCTTTGGTATTACTCTCTAAATCCCAAAAGACAAATCCCTTAGATCTCTTTCCTCGATGGAAGATAGCGGCTGCAAGCCTAATTTAAATCCATTCCCTAAAACACCCTATTTGGATAAAACAAATCAGTAAATACACGTTGAGCTAAATACTTGAGCTTACTAAACGGCGATTTGAAATATGGATTTCGAGGCCTGGATAAATGAAGTTGTATTTTAACCTTACATTTCCATAATATCGGGTGCAATGGGAATAGCAGTAATTGGTGGCGCAGTGCTGGTTTGTAAAGTCAGAGACCACGGATTCAATGCCCGTCAGTGCACACCAGTAAGCGAAATGGTCAACAGTACTGGTTAAGAGTGGCTAATAAAGTGACTTGAAGAATTCGTGTTTCCCACCATGGAGGTTCAATAATGCCACTCCCTAACCCAAGATAAGCTTTGTAATTACTATTGCTACCTATTTTGCAGGTAAGGAGAATCAATGCTTCACTGATTGTCGTATCAATAAAATGATTAACTCGTTGTGTATAGTTTCCCGAAGCGAAAGAAGTAGATAAATTTAAGCAAGACGATATTAAGCCAGAAGTAATAAGGAAAGTTAAGAAGTTTCCAGACTGCATTATTGTTGTGTACTGCAAATCATCATGTTTTGTCTTTGCAATAGATATCGGTGGATATGCAACTGTAGGCGCATACGAATTATCTTCCCATATTTTAGCACACAATACAGTCAAAAAGTAAAAAGAATTTCTGTAATGTTTTTTCCAATTAAATCACATTCAAATCGGTTCATCTTACCATAATACTTCTCAGGGCCTTTGGTTAGTTTGCTATCCAATTCTCTTCCGCTCTAGTATCCTCATCTTAGATACTAACAGCTTCCACTTTGTGATAATAGCTATTGAAATTGGCTTTAGGTTTAAATAATGAGAATTCCAAAGAGCATTTTATTACATTTTTTCACTAATCTGAAGATTTGAACTACAAAATAGTAAGAAAAAGTACTGAATTTGGAGACTGGCATTGATTTATAACGCATGTTCGAAAATCTGTGCTGTTTAGCAACTTGAATCAAATGTAAGTCACTTTAAGCTTGATAAATTTTGCATGAAATTCCAATATAAACATTTGTTAAATAGTTCTTTAGTCTAGACACAACAATGTACTCTATTCTAGTGAAATATTTACAGAGATCATAATTTGAAAAAATTATTAAATGGGACCGTGAATTCCACATTCCAAAAAGATTTTAATATTATTAAAAGTTGCCCAAGAAATATTAATGTAAACATGTATCCATTATAAGAATATGAAAAATAATTAAAACATGTTTCAGTAGGTTCTGCGGCCAAGGTTAATGAAAGAAAGAGGTTAAGATATTTAACAGTGAAATTTTTTATATATACTTAGCGAGTTCAGGGTTAGTAAAATTTTGGGTTCTTCTATGGGAATTAATGGTAGTAATAGACTATGCAGCAATTTTATTGAAGTTTTAGCGGAAATCCACAACCCAGCGGTTATCCTGCCTCTTTAATCTGTAGCGGAATAAGAAAATGACATTCGCAGATAGTTCTCATGATATTGACTTATATCACTAATTAGATTAAAGATATCGCAGTCATTAATGGTTTGTGTTTCAAAATATTCCTTGATATTTCCTCCATTTCCAACTTAACTGCATAACTGCATTCTTTGTAAATAGTGAAGTTGTCTGAGTACTCATTTTCCGTCATTTCTATTATCATTATCCAGCCTCACCTTCGTCTGCTCTGGACGGGTCACTGGATCCAAACGAGAAACCTTGATTTAGTGCAAAGACAATCTTGTTATCTTACCAAGTCAAAACAGAAATAATCAGACATGTCCCCAGTTCTTCATTAATAGTTAGAGTCTGCCAGATAGCAAACTATCCCTTAACGTATGTCTACTACATCGAATACTGCCTTGTCAAACTAGATGTCACCGGTAAAGCTACTTAAAAGAGCCGGCCAAATTATGTTGGATAACCATCACAGTGCTAATAACCTCTCTAAATGCTAACATGAGATAACCGCCTTTCCCATATGAGAAAACCAAGAGTTGAATTGGGCCACGGGTGTCATAAACAGTAAGAGAGGAAAATAGGAAGGAGTATGAATATTAACTGAAATTTGGAAAGAAAGGGACCAAACGTTAGAGCTGAATGAGTGGAAAGCCGATTGTAATAAACAAAACGAATGAAGATATGTTGAACGAAATTGACTGATTTTGCGTTCATTGTTCTTTAAATGAGTAACTGAAAAAAAATCATCACCTGACTATTAGAACAGCACAAGAGGTGCGTTCGCTAGGGTGCTTCAGATATAATAGATTTCTCTGAAACAATGAAGGCCGTTTGTTGGTCAGAAATACATGTATCACGATTAGTGACCTTCTGATTTCTTTTATTCCTGTACATCTTCAAAGAAAATTGGTTAACTATAAAATGCATAAATATGCAATATAAGTAGAATATATAAAATAGCGTTCTTAAAGATAAATTAAATAATTTTAAAATGAGTTGTCAATTCATCATACTAGTACAGTCCACTATAGTGTAAATCTTTAATTCAAATTTCTTCCAAAACAAATCCGGAAAAATCGAACGGAGGCAAATTCAAGGTCATATTAAAATCCCACTTAGGATCTTTGCCCCGCCTCGGTATGTGAATAGCAATTGTTGCAAGTAGGAATGGGTACCAATTTTTCCCTTAAATGCGTTTTACCATTTGCATAAATTCCAACTGAGGAGCAGTCGCCTTTTCCAATGTGAATTTTCGAGCGGTGAAATCGATTGTATTAACACCAAACGCCGACTTCAATTTATTGTAATGGAACCCAGATCCACATGTTGAATTATGTAGTCCCATGAATCGGTGAGGGAGTTCAAAGGGATCAAAGAAATCGAAGAAATAAAATCTGTTAATTGTTTCATTGGTGCCTCCGCTTTGTAATAAACTGTTCGAATGACTGCTTAAAGTCGAAAGCTGCTATCTTCGGAGTAAAGTCTTGTCAACAATGTTACCCATCATCCTTTCGCTTTGAAACCGACAAATTCATATCTTTTTTTTCCAAGTGCTTTCAAAGTCAAAGTGCAAAGTGACAAAGAAAATTCGATTCCAGTTTTATGATCGAAATTCTCTTAAAGGAACATTAGAAGAGGTCAACTGTGCTAATTAAGGAAAAATTATAAAAATAAAATGTAAAAAATTATATTTAATAAGACCATTTTTATACCTTGACTTATTCTTATCTTCTACTCAATCCATTTCTTGTTAACTCCTATTGGAGTAGCTTACTGTTCTCCATTTTCGGATGCTTTCCCAAGGTAACATTTGGAAAACTTTTCCTTGTCATGGCATGCAAATGCGAAACATGAACTATTGCATAGGCGAAGATAACATTCCATGCTTTACACTAGAGCATTAAAATAACTTCTTATACGTAAAGGTAAATTGATGTTTAGAAATTTCTAAAGGATCTAGTGAACCAAACTTTCTCCGGTTTATATGCACTAACCATAAACACAGTAACGATAAAAAGTGTGATTTAGAAAATACTAGATAGATACAAGTGTTTTTTGACTAAAATCACCATCAACATTTGAAAAGCACAATTTGTAGTAAAAATTATTTAAATACTCGGTGTGTTCATAGCACAGCGGTTAACGTGCATGTCTTCTGAGCCAGAAGTCACTAGATTGACTTCCATTGGTGCGTACCCAATGATGTAGATAGCCAACCGCACTGATGACTTCTGGTAAATAAAGCGGCTCCAAGGTGTCTTCTCTCCACTCAAGTCAAGTGTTACTTAACCACCTCACTTAATGGATTTGGGGTTTTTTTTAAGGATTTTTAAATTGAGCTCAAATCTTTCGGATATTTTGGAATTAGAGTAAGCACTGAGGATCAGTTAATAGATATAGCTCATCACTAAAGACATTCGATAAAAATCAGAATCCCTCATTTCACAGATTTAATCCACAAAACTGTTGGCCTTTGAATTATCTTCGACCGATTTCAATGGCAATATAATCGAGTATAATTTAAGTAACAGGACTTTACATCTTCTTACCCTCCAAATTAGCCGACAAATCCCAGAACTCTCCAACAAGACATCATGAGTATACGAGCCCTTTTCTCATATTACTGTGAAATTCATTGACAATATAATTGGTCCATACATTAACAAATATATAATTTTTGTAAACAAATGACAATAACTTGCAAAAATATATAAAATTGTTGAATTTATTTTTAGGGTAGAAGTTTTTTCTTTTTATCCAACAGAAAAATATTCAATTTCCTTCTATCGGTTTCTTAAAAGATCAATTGCTTAACAAGCTAATTCCTTGTTATTCTGCAAACCTTAATTAAATGCGAATGGTGAAAAAGAATTCGATTTGACCCCATATCTTTTTGCTTTTCACGCCTCCTTTTCTCATTAGTTTAAGAGGAGATTTTTCCTTATAACTACTTGCAAGCCCTAATAGGTTAATTGCATTTATTACTTCCTCTATGGAAGTAAATCGAGTTATCATTTTATTTTCTAATTTAAATAAATGATATCTTACTGAAGTTCGACTTTTATATAAGCAGTTTCTTAAGCCGCTCAGGATACGATTAGAAAACCTGCCCTTTTGATCTATATATGATAGATTTTAAAGGCTTTCGCATCGATCCAATCATGTACTTCTGCTATGATCCATCATCATCTTTGCACTCGAACTGAAGTTTCCGAACTCCATAATGTACTGATAACATGACACCTTTGTGGACATTTAAAATTCCGGTTTAATCATTTTTACTCACCCTGCAATTCCAAAGATTATTTGCTTGATTGATCACTAGATCAATTCTGAGGATGACGATTCAATATAGAGCCAATGAATTTGGGCCTTCTTAATCCACAAATGAAATCCCAGGCTGTCTCGTTTCATCCAGGTATTTAAATAATTTCAAGATCCGTGTTATATTTATTAGATTGCGGCATGACCGCTATTTATACGGATATTACGATCACCTTTTAATTTAATTTAGTTAATTTGATTGTATATGTTTTTGTAATTCCAATGAAATTTGGTGTTCCTTGCGCTCTTAATCGTAAAGGTTGCGCAAAAATTTACCTGATGGAATCTCAAAATCTACAATATAATTCATCAAGATCTGTGGGAAAATAAAATTTGATAATGTATGCTTGCGATACATTTAACTTGTCGTCCCACTACCTTTCCATAGCCTAATTTCCCTCTTATTCATATATGATGGATTTTGCTCTTATCGGGAGTGCAATTTTTTCCTTAATCACTTCCAATCGCTCGTCAGTGTTTTATTTTTGGTCTGGTAATTCACACATGTGTACTTATACCACTTTGCCCTTTTGATTTCACTCCGGCACTTTAAAGCGGCTACTACTCCTTGTTCTGGGATCCATTTAGCTACGTCTAATGCTACTTCTACTTACGTTTTTATCAAAAGGGATTGTGAAGTGCTTTATTTGGCAGCTGACTTTATCTATACAATAAATCCAAATAAATTATACAACGGTGCTTTGTACTGTATTTATTTTTTTAAACATGTGTTATTTAAAGAGAAACATGAAGTTCAAGTATTTAGACTAATAAATGACGTATGAACAGTTTCAAAAATAAATATGCAACTATGATCTGTCTTTTCAGACCAAGTGTATACAGTACAATTACTTAATATCTTGAATGTTCAAGAACGGCTTAATTTATCACCAAGCCATTTTTTCGATTGCAATATGGTGAAAGATATACTCAGATCCATGCAAAGACCTCAAAAATTGTAATGGGAAACTCAAAATGATCACAAGTTCTATAATAGAGTCGCAGTGGTTAAAGATAGTTCAAGCGAAATAATAAGTAAATTTGATTTTCAAATAAGATCTCATGCTATCTTTGTTCTTCTCATATCCGTTTTAATAAAAAAGCTAATTACTAAGTGACTATGTAATTCCTTTTAGTTAAATATATTTATATTCCTCTATTTAGGTCATTAAATGATGTTTATCCCGTTACGATAATGGATGCGCTGTAGCTTGCGGGGTTCGCAACGCTAACAAGGCTGATTGTATCACGTGCGTTAGAACTTTCTGCGAAGTGCGGTATGTAATCGGTCGCGTAGAGAACAAGCGCGGCGTGCCTGCAGAGACTTCGTCAACCAATCAGCAATCAAGATCCCTGCAGCTTAGCATGGTTTTGTATTTAATGACTAAGCTCTTGACAACCACGGAGACAAGGAAGTGAGCAATAGACCCTCCCCGCTCAACATCATTGCTTATTCTTACTACTTTGGTAATAGCCTAGCTAATTTGGGAGTAAACTGATAATAGAGGACTCTGCTAGAGACTATTCAGACTGCTTAGGAGGATTATTCAGGTGTTTAGCATCCGCTACAAGCTGTAATCCATCCTTCCAGATTTACTCTCATGCAAACATAGTTTCGCTTTAATATATGATTTCTTCCCTCCCAGAAAATGATTAAATTAGCCATTCACTTATGTGAAAAAAGTCTGCTCTGTTTTATAAGGGTACTAATTTGTTTTTAATATGCGTTACGAATTCTTCAGCTATAAGAAATTGTATTAAATTCGAAAAATTTGGTTAATTTCCAAATGATCTTTTTTCTTTACTACTTTCCTTTTTAGAGATGTGATTGTTATGACTGTCATTACTGACGTCTTCTCACCTTTCCATTCACAGGTTTCAAAATAATCAAATAAATATTGATGATTATTTTGGAGTCATTGTGGTGTTAATCCACTGACAAACCAAATCCCATATTCCTATAAGCATTCTTTAAAACAATTACGATAAAAACTATTAATCACACCTGATATTGTAGTCTCGGATTTTGGCACTTTGTCTTGATAAAATATATTTCTTAAAATTTTTCTCCAGTTGCTCTTGTTTTTCCTATTTTAATGTGACTTTCCCGTAAACGAGATGGCAATTATTCTTCTGTTATTTTAGATTCTGTTGCTAAAATGGATAGAAAGGATCGCTAAAAGCTTCACAAGGTTCAGGAACCATCTTAACCCATCACCATTCATGGGGATTCATAATTAAATTGCCATATGCTATGAAAGATAGCCCACTAGTGCGAAAAATGAGACTGATTTAAATAATATTAGTACAAATAATTTAAAGTATTAAAATACTTATAATGACTCCCAATACAAAAACGTGCCTATCTGAGCAAATTCATAAAAAAGAATTACTAATGTCCCGTACAAGTAATTTTGTAGGAAAATGCCCAGACATAATTTGCTGCATTAACATAAACATATGAAGAATGTTCTACTGTTTTGAGGGCAACATTATAAAGAATTTGGAAGAAAATGTGTTTCATTAAGGAATCAGACATTTAGGCACTTCACAACACTTCAATATGAACAAAATATGACTAGTAAAATTTACTGAACAGAGTGATATGGAATAAGTCTGCGCTTTAGTTGGCTTGAAATTGATTGTATTGTTCGTTTAACTGTTAAAAGTTGACACACTTTGTCACCAAAGTAGATAAACAGTGACCCGTCCTAATATTATTTAGCTATAAATACTCATTGATTTATTGAGAGACATACATCATTAAAACACATTGAATTTCAACAGAAAATAATAGATCTCAATTAATAGACGATTACACGGATAAAATCACCCTTTAGCGGTGACATTCTTGAATGAGAATACATGCTACATTTTTTTAACAATGAGAGTGCGCAATAAAACGACCTTTACGCGGGTTCCAAACCTGCATCTGACTCATAGAGGGTGATGAGACCAAGACAGCCACTGACAAAGCTCAAGGCCAAGTGATGTCGGTCCTAACTGTTACTTTACTTTTATCTCATTTCAAGATGTGTATTAAAATCTTTTAAGGCGAATCAAGAGCGGAGTTCCTTCATCATCCATTGCCAATCCTGTCTCCCTAATTATGATCGCGAGACTGAGTAGGTAACTTATGCCAAAATTTTCACTGAGATTACCAGTAGTAGGTAATAAGGCACAATACCTACTAATATATGACAAACACTAACTTTGATTATGAATTTTTATAGTGTTACTGAATTTATAAATAATGTTGATTTAAAATATACGCAACAGAGTGGGCGTTCGGACAATATGATTTGTGAAAAAGCGCCGGTCATTTGGCCCAACTTCCAAAACTACAAATAACCGGCCTTATTTCTGTTCCTTCCGGCAAAAATAGCCATTTATGGAAACTCATTTCCTCTAAGAAAAATTAATGGGGCGTAAAATAATTAATCAAAATTTGTGCGCGCGTGACTGCATCAGGATTGGCAAGATGGCGCCTGATTTGGGGAGATTAAATTCCCATAATTTTGGCACTTAGGTAGTGAGATAAATCAGAATTGAAGAGTCAGTCCTCCAGGGGTTATGATTTATTTGATTAGCTAAAAAAACAAGTAGCATATTAATATACTATCAGTAAAGAGGTTGAAACTTGTTGTCATTTCTGAAACCAAATTTATCATCCATTAGCCGAAATTTAAGTCCAATAATCTAATTTGTAATAAAAGATGTCGATCAAGAATTTTGTATTCGGATCTTAACGGAAAATGTGAGATGATATATCATTGATTAATTCAGATATTAAAATATGAACTCTGTTCATTTCTGAAGTAATTATTCATCGAACTTTAAAGAAGAAAAAGAATACAATTAATCACATGCAATCACAAATTAAAATGTTGGAGACAAAATTTAAAAACGCCACTGGAATTCATTATTTGCCTAAGATTTATATATTCTCCGTTGCTTCCAGTTCAAGAGATTCCCATGTGAGATTTAATCACCATAAGGTATAAAAAAAAACATTTTAAAGTTCAATATTTATTTTTCAGAGAGAGGATAATAACGGAAGTTTTGATCTTGGTAAGCTAAATTATCTGATTAGTAATGCAAAGATGGTTATATGACATTTGGGAATTGATAATTAAATAAAATACGTAGGACGAACTAGAAATAAGGTTAAATAGTTAAGCTAATTAAGATAACTGCTAATGCTATTGTAATGGTTAAGATAAGAGAATGGTAAATAAGTCATTACGCCCAAAATATCATACTAAAGTCGATTAGATGTATTATCTAATGTGTATTAGACATTTTTCCCCAAGAAATTTGTAGCAGTTAAGATGATATTACTGACCTTGCATGTTATAAGATTACCAAAGACTAAGGAACATCTTGAAAAATCCCGAAATGGGGACAAAAGAATCTTGCGTACGGTTCTAAATCCTGAAATTTTCCAGTCAGTGATTATTCATGGTTTTTATTGAGTGAATAAATGGGCTTCAGATGAACATACGTAAGTGACGTGGCAGTTGAATACATACCTACCATATTAATCGCCGTGACACTTAAAATGACCGACAATTTCCAGCTCAGGCAAGTTTTCTTCGACATTGCTTCTTATTTATTTAAGCGTACAAAAATTAGAAGCTTTAAAGCACTAATTGCCAACGGGACATTTTAGTATTTACGCCGAAAATTTAATATGCTTGCTCTCCCTTTTAAACATATGTATTATTGAAAGATATGAAACGCTCTATTGAACTCATGATTTGATTCGAACATTTTCTAAACAATTTCTATATAATAGACTTGGGCCCTGTAATGGCTTTTCGATGTTTGATAAATTAACTTTTCTCGCGCATTTTAAATTTAGTGAATCTGAATGCATTTTGACTAAATTGCTTCAGAGCTCCAAAAGCTGGTGTATGGAAAAACCACACTGATTCATTATTACTAATCATAAAGTGGGTATTTGGATACGAATTTCTGGGTAAAATTGCTCAGTTTTGTCCAAATAAATAAAATCCAAGAAATAATCCGACAAACATAGGCCAGAATTTTTTCAAATCATTATATTAATATTAAATTATGTTGTTGGCATATTTAGTTCTCACTTGAACTAGATAAATTTTCTATTTTTCTCATTTATCTTCCCCAGCAAATGATCCTTACTAATTTTAGCGTAAGTTAACAAAAATGTTCTGCAAGCAGAAATGACCATCTCTTTTGACCATCCTCTATAAAAACACATTCAAGATAATATGCACAATGCACCACGATTCTGATTGGTCGACGGCCAATCATACAAGCAGAACTGCCTTATAAAACATTCGCATTCACTATTCACTCGTATTTCCAAAGGACGGCGTGATTCGTGTATGTATTTTCTTCTTCATTTTATTTTTCTTAATTGTTCTATTTTTGTTTTTTGTCATATATTATCAAAGCCTTAAAGCTCCTACTATCGTGATTCCCCCTTGATTTTTCATTCTTGAATATAAATGTTAACGCCAAATATTTTGTGAATTCACTCCGATTGAATAACAGCATTAAGCCCACAAATTTTACTTTAGATGAAAAAGTTACATTTCAGGATTGCTGTAAGAGATATAAGGTTTTCAATAATTCATACATAAATGAAATTTTTTCTGATTTCTAGGATATTCTTGTAATAAAAATTACCGTTAAGGTAAAACTTTGATGACTATGTACGACCAAAATTTAGTGACACCAGGAATGAAACAATAGAAATTTTCAGTCGCATTTTCATCAACCAGATTAGAATTTTTTTAAATTTTACTAAATAAAGTCGTCATTTCGATTAAAATTATTTATAATAGATGTTTCCTTTGGCTAGTAGTTGTGAATCACCTATGAATAAAATATCTGCAATTAACAGAAGTAGATTAAAGGTTATATTAAATGTCATCTTGGTGAATGCAAACTATGTTCAACGTCTTGACTTGTAGATATTCTCGGTCATATTACTTAGTGAAATTGTAATTTGAAAAGAAAACGCCGCCTTTTCTCGTAAAAAAGTAATCAGATAAAATAGGCAGCTAGTGTTGTGTATCAATAGTAAAATTGAATTTCTGTAATTAAGACTAATCAGACGATTCTAATTTTCACTTATTTTCACTTATTTATTTCTTTCTTTTCCTTTCTTGCCTGTCCGTTACGTTTACATGTTTAAATTTTCTTTTTTAGTTGATTTCAAAATGCCTGTTGGTTGTTTTCCTTCATTTCGAAAGAAGATAAAGAGTAAGTTGTACCTGTTAGCCAATCAATTTTTTTAATTTAGCAGTTATGAACTAATTGATTAATCGATAATATGAGTCAACAATAAAATGCTTTACTTACTAAAGCATGAGTCAGTCTAATCTGTTTAACTTACATTTCGCTACTGCGGCGGTTGAATATGTTAATCTATCAAGTTTGATTAGAAGAAATTAAATTTTGTAATTACTTTTAGAGTTTCATAAGGACACGGCTCCCTTGCCAAAGAAGGAAGAAGCCAATGACGATGCATCCCAGAATAATATAAAACCAACTGAATCTAATAACCATGTTGAAGCCAAATCTGATTCTCCTGTCAAAGTTGAAGACCTTCATGTTCAAGAGACCGTACCCGATTTAAAGCCTGAAACCGAGCAAAGTTGTCAGAAAGATGTATCTTCAAATTCACCAGAGGTCTCTCATAAAAATTTCGAGAAGGTGAATGGACACGCTGAAAATGAGGTCCACAGCGAAGAAGAGATTATGGTTGAGAACCTGGAATTAGAGGAATCAGTTGTCCCCCATGAGCACGAACCTGCTTGTCAAACAGTTCCACAGTCAGAAGTACTCCCTGAACATAATGAGCTCCATGAATCTGAGCTTCCTCATGTGAATGAAGTACTATGCGAAAGTGTTCCTCATCCTGAAACTGCAATGGAATCTGCAGAGATTCACGAATCATCGGTTTCTATGGAACATACTCAGGAAAAAGAAGCTGACATGCTTCAGGAGACCGATCAACACGTTTATACTGAAGAGGAAAAGCCGCATGAAGAATATCACGAACATGAACAACAAATCAACTCTACTATTTTTGAACCGGAATATACGCATATTGTAGAAAACCAGTTTCACGAATATCATGAGGAAAAGCAACAAGAATATCAAGAATATGAATCGGAATTTACCCACGCTGAAGAAAGTCAGCCTCAGGAACACCATGAACAACAATGCGAATCCACTGTTCTAGAACCTGAGCACTCTCATGCTGAAGAAACTAAATCCATAGAAAATGAGGAAACGGAGATTGAACAAGAGGGTTGTCTGCCGAGAGGATTTCATTGGAAGCTAGTATCGATCCCAGTGCCTGAAGGAGCTATTGATATTCACGAGCTCCATCTCCCAATTCATGTTGGTCTAGTGGGGACTTGTTATGGAGAAATACCTTGCAAGTATTTGGAAAATAATCGATCGTTCTACGCCGGAATTGAAGGAAGGGAGGAAGATTTCGCCTACGGAAAAATTCTCTGTTTAGATCGAAGAGTTTGGTGAGTTGAGATCCGTTACTATTTCTTCACTGTCCCTTATTCACATTTGGAGATAACAAAATCGTCTGTACTTTTTTCTTGAATCAGGGGTAAAATTGAATGCGAATGGGTTCACGTAAGCACGCCAGATATTCGATCAAGGAATTTAGTAGCTGGAGCCCTCGACGCTAATGGAAGACCAATGTATATTGCTCGAGGAATGATCCCCCTTACCGGTCCTTATCCTTATTATGAACTCAGCTGTGGATGGGTAAGTAACCTCATTTTGTTTGTTATCTAATTGAGTAGTACAAAATTAGTTTTCACAGCCTTTAAACAGATTCATTACTTTTATCCAATATCAGATATGACCATATCTTCTAAAACTAGTATTATACATATTCTTTCGTAGTTAAATTAGCCATTTTTAATTATTCATGCACATTTGAATTAACTACGGATCAATGCTATTAGCTAGTTTATTCATTTATATTCTTGATAGATTTTTCTCGCGGTTGTGTTTAGCTAGTAATTCGTTAACGCATCAAATTAGATTAGCTTTTTCCTTCAACGGTTACATTTAAGTTATTTCTTTTTCTGCTTCTAAAGGTTTCGGAGAATCTGGAGGAAGCAAGCCTAGCTTTTGGTGGTGTTGAATGGAAACAACGCGATTTCGATGTGCTTGCTTGGAAACGTATATGCTAAAATGACTTTTACCTGTGACTATATTACTCTATCCCCTTCTTCCCTACTTCCCTCAGAATGTCATTTACACCTGCTTTAGAAAATCGATATTTTTGTGCCTTTCAAATATGCCACCACTCTTTTACTCTCTTCGGTTTAATGAAGAAAATAAATCGATTTTATGAAATCAGATACGTAATAAACGATTAAAGCTTGTCAGTTTCGTTCGGGTGCATCGAAAGTACTTTATATAGCTCTATAACAGTTTCCATTCTAAATAAATAAACTATAATGATAAAGTCATTTAATGCTCAATCTATTGATGTTTGAATTTATATCAGGTTGTAACAGAAGTTCTGTTCATTTTTTATTTGAATTAAAGTGAAAATTTTTTCAAAAATACATTTTTTTAGTGTTCAACATAGTCAGCATCTCTATTGATTGCTTCTTCATCTCGACCTTTTCTCTTGAAGTAAGCCTTTGCCCCATTTAGTGATTCTGTAAGCTCCTGAAAAGATGAAAATTGGTTGGTGCAGGAGAAGACCGAGAGAATATGGTGGGAGATGCATGACTTCCCAGCCAGATTCTTCAATAAGATTTTTGGCCGCTCTTGAAGTGTGGAGTCTGGCATTGTCATGGTGTCAAGGACTGCAGAATCACTCCTTTTCTATTGATCAAAGAAGGCCGTTTTTCCTGCCGTTAATTGCTTTTAAACGAGTTAGCTGCTGACAATAGACTTCAGATGTTATTGTTTGATTGTCACCCACTAGTTCATAATAAACAATTCCTTTCAAATCCCACCATACACACAAAGGAATTTTTTCGGATGCAGTCCACTTCTCGGTTATGAAATTGGCTTTGAACCACAGTCTTTTGCGCTTAATATTGTTGTAAAGGATCCACTTCTCGTCGCTGTCAGTTATGATTCGGTCCAAAAAAAGGTGTCTGAAGTTCACGATAACGCAGTGAAACACAGCAGGTCACACACTGTTGCTTGTTGATTTCTGAAGAATCATGTGGGAAGGAGCCCATTTCCCAGCCTTTGAGATTTTGCCAGACAAGTCTTTTCATTTCCCTATATATGATCATATGACGGCTTATGTGAAAGGTTTTGCTCAGTTCTCTAGTAGTGCGGGTTGGACTTTCATCAATGCCAACTTGCAATTGCTCAGAATTGAGTATTTTGAGCATCCTGCTCTCCGTTCGTCTCTCGTCTTTCAGGCTGAAGTCATCCTTTTTGAAACCACCTGCAGAAAAACACATAAGTGTCTGCGTGTTTTTGCTGCTAAGCTTGCCGTATTTCCTTTATGAAATTCAAACAGTAAAATATGCCTGATATGCTCTTTACTTAGAGTTTACGTTAGGGCTTGAAATAGTTTTTAATAACGATAATTATCACACAATCTGAAAGAAGAAATAATATTTTATTAATTGTCATAGATAAGCATACAACATTGACAAGCTAAATTGAAGTAAACGTGTCCTAAACACAGCTCAAAAATTGGACGGAACTTCTGTTTCAACCCGATAATTAGTACGACGAGTTAAGGAAGAAAATTATAATGCCCTAGAGATCCATCCTTAGGCGATATGTATTTTTTTTAGTACGGACAAGCTCTAATTACTTGAGTGAGTTCTGTTGCATAGTTGAACAAGTTTCCGAAGTTTTTATATATATCGCCCTGAAGGTAACACATGGGCTGAAAAGTCCCGGGCCTAACAAAGAAAACACAGGTTTTTGGTTCAAAATTAGCTTTATTCATCAACGTAATCTCCATCAAGAGCAACGCAATCATTTCAGCGCCGCTCTAACATTTCACTACCACTTTTGTGGAACGACTTATCTTTCGCCTCAAAATAGGCCTCAGTTTCAGCGATAACCTCTTCATCCGTGCCAAATTTCT
>CAADRB010000042.1:592281-622924 GCA_900708905.1 Hymenolepis diminuta | reverse complement strand
TGTCTGCACTGGCCCTTCCTTTCCCTACAATCATCCCGACCAATTAAAGCACGCGTACGATTATATCCTTATGCGTGTCCCCACCCAAAGTGTCGATTATAAATAGCCTTCCATTAGACACATACAAAACCACACACACCAAGGGACCCTAGCTCGTCAAATGCATCTCCCGTTGCTCAATCCCTCTCCTCCAATTCCCTATTTTCCCTTGTGACTCTGTACTGAGCTTTGTTCAATACAACCTGATCTACGCAATCCTTGGTGTTCTTTTTCTTTCATTTACTGTTAGCCATCTGCCACTACAAACTGGTGACCCTGTAAAGGACCGCTACAAGTTAAGCCGAAATAAGATTTCGCTACAGCAGCAAGAACTAAGCTTTGATTTCTTTCTGGCTGAGATTATCGTCTTTTAGATCGTAAAACTTATATTATGCGATAAATAATTATCATCATTAACATTATCATGCTTTAAAGGAAATGTTTTACATCCCCTACAGATTCATATCTTACAAAAAAAGAAGTTTATCTCCTTAGGAACCTTTAGTATGTTCACATCGCCGTAAGTGATCCTGTTTATTTAATTTTATCTTATCTGATGAGTCATATGCATTCCAGGGAGCTTCATAACCGACCCTTCGCTTATGTCATCTGAGTGCGGACTAGAATTAGAAATAAGCGTTAACCATACATAGATACTAAATTGTAAGTCATACATTTCATATATTTTCAACTTTCAATTATTTGCAAATGTCAACTGCATCCCATGGGCATGAAGAATTATCATCTTCAAATATTCTTATCATCGTATCAAGCATTTGCGAGAAGTATCTAATCAATATACGAGGTTATAAATCCAAATTAGTGCACTATATAGAGATATCAGTACAATTTGTTAGTTTTTGAGTAATAGCACTTGACATTCTCCCTAATTCGCAAATTCGGTATTAGACCCGTCTGCCATGTGTGATGATTCACTAGCTTACATTTAGTGAATGATTATTAACAGGTGCAATAGACAGCAGATGTCTATTAGCCCCTGGTGATTAGAAATGATTGACTACTGATAAGATCTCGACTGCAGTATCCACAGACGGTCTAGCTGTGTATATTTGTGTTTACGTGCAGATATTTAACCAGATGCCAATCGTTACTTCGAGATATCAATGACGAGACATGTCTAACACCACTTTGAATGAACTCTAGGCACTTGTACTGTTAATGATTACTTATCTAATATCAGCTAGCTAATTTTCACTTTTAGAAGAGAAAAATTGCTCAATATACCAAGGTTCATTAAATTAATTAGCTAATAATTTCTGAGCATCGCTGACATGAAGAGTTGCTCAAGAACCTAGCTGTCACATTCTGAGATTTGGAACGTTATAACGTGACTCGAATAACTATGGCCATTAAGTAAAAGTGAAAATCTAAAATGTTTTCAAGTCGAATGAAGAACTGCTTTGATTTTCTAGTTCTACCCTTTATCCCTTGTTAGGCTGTTATAATGTTATTCCCATTTAGTCGCGTTCCCGTAATTAAAAATTTTTTTATTGCTATGCCACGGATAATAGTAATAAATCAGAGAAATTGTTTCCTTTGAGATTCTTTAATAGATAATTAATTCAAACTCATGGGATAGAAAATGGAAGTCATTTTTTCAGAATGGAAAATATTTACCGACTTTACCTGCTCTTAGCGGTAACTAATTCGATTATAACGAGGCGCTACAAATGATGTACGGACATTAACAGCATGTGATCCTAGAGAAGGTATCTAGCAAATCAAAAAATCGGTCGTGCAATCAACTAAAGTGAAATTTGAATAGTGAGATTATAGTGAAATCTACTTTGTGTGTAATGCTGTGTCGACTACTTGGTGAAGCCCACTGAATGTTTCATTGAAATGAGGTTTTATAAAATACTGTAGCATATATCATAATGGCTGATCATAAACATTTTCTCTGGCAAGGCAATGTCGTGTGAGGAGTTTATCCAACGGATATCTCTAGGAAATCTCCCAGAAGAACAACATAAAATTAGTTATAAACCACCAAGCAAGCTGTTACATAAGAATTGGAAGTAGACTAATCTTGCACCCACGTCAGCCAATACAATATCATTTCCAGAACTTGGAATAACCGTGAACCAGTGAGAATCTTGAACTCAAAATATATTTAACCACTCCCCTCCCATGCTTGAGAGAGGATAGCAGCCACTGTGGCAAGATGGTCGTTTCCTCTCACCCTGTGTACTCCTTACGCTTCTCGGTCCATCTTTCATGCTCTTATAGACCCTTGTGTTCTTTCGTTTTATATGATCTTATTTACAAAATATCCTTTTATTAATATTTACTTAAATTAAAATATTTATTTCCCACAAAGTCTTCACCTTCGTGCTAAAAAAAGCACAAATCTAATTCATTAAAACTATAAATTACTTCGAGCTATCATTTACTAAAAAAGCAAAAAGAAAACGTAATGACAATTATCTTCTAGTTTTGGCCGAAAACAAACCTGTTAGATTTAATCTCGAAATAGGACAATAAATGATCATGCTGCTTATTGTAAATGTATGATAATAGGAAGGACAGCAATGCTGCAAATAAATGTTCATTTTCTGGAAACTTCAAATCCTCTAAAAGAAATAGATGTTTGAATCGTCACCAATGGGACTATAAATTTTTAATCCTGAAATCATCGGTATTATTAATAAACTTTCCAGATAATAATTTTTTTGGGGGGGGGGAGGGATTTTAACTCTGGACGGTCTAAATGAATTTTCGCGAATATTTTTGCATATAAGAAAATGATATATTCTCCAAAATAGTTCTTATATGTAAGATTCTACATTTTCCACTCTTTAACTCCCTTTATTTCGGAAGGTTGTAAATGGCGCATAACATAAATTGACCTATCAATACGAAAACTCGCGTCATGTTTTAATATTTTGGTTTGGGTTATTTTGTATTGTGATGTTGTCGGATTGTATTTGTAACTAGTACATTTTCTTTGGGAATCTAGGGGTCGATTACGGTTTCCTACGGAGAAGAGCAAATCGTAACTAATATAACGCCACTTTTTCACCAATCTGAGCCGAGCAGGCTCATTAATTTATTAAAATCAGTGTCAACCAATGAACAGTAACTAGGAAATAATCTTTTAGGCGGTTGGTGTAAATCTGAGAACCGTCAACAGTTACTAGGAGTGCTATACTATGAAGCATAAACATTTTCTGATCCAATTGGCTTGTGGAAGATTATTAATTTAAACTATCAGATTGCCACTAATTAGGTAGCATTGCCACTAAAGTAGCATTTAAATCATTTATTGAAACATTCACTGTATATTCATAATTAAATCTTCTCTCGATACCTTTGTTCTTATCGTTTTAGGGCATAAAATTAGTGAACTATTTTCTTATTTGTTTCTCAATCTCTTTTTTCATATGTATAGGTTAACTTCCAAAATAATTTGTAATTGCAAACTAATATAATTTTTTGTTTTCGTTGCAGGCTAAAAATAGCCAAACAAGACCATTTATATAAAGTGCAAACTCATTCATGGTTTAATAAATTAATAAATAACCCTTTGACATTGTTTACTTTTCACCTTTAGAAATTGTTTAAACCTATCGAATAAATCACCTTAACACACAGTCCAAAAACAAATTGCCGCCTTTATTAAATTGATTGGTCTATTTTATCATAAACATTTCTATTATTTGGACATATTTAATGCTCAATGGAGCGGATCGTTCAGAAACTTAATAGTCCTCTGTTGAAAAGAAAATCTTTAACAGACAGAAATCGCAATTTTGGAGTTCCTCTCAAATGTCTTATATACAAAAAATCTATCTTAATTCCCCGCATTGTGGAAAATATATGTGAATTTATATTAGAGTATGGACTTCAAACTGAGGGCATTTTCCGGGTTAACGGAAGTACCAAAGCAATTGCCAGCCTGAAAGCACAATTTGATATTACAAGCGCTGATGATCTCAGTTATTCTGACTATGATGATATTCATGCGATTTGCGGTGTTTTTAAATTATTCCTCAGAGAAATTCCTGATGGTCTTATTCCCGACGTTTCTACCAAACAAATTGTCAAAGTGAATATTCCTTATTCATCCTATTATCAGTATTTAAAATATATTGTTTTTGACATTTCGATGTTTCTTTTTTATATAGATAATGGACCAACTGAAGGATGAAAAGCCTCAGTGCATTCTAAAACTCAGAAATGTTGTTATAAATCTCCCGGAGGAAAATTATAACCTCCTTCGTTATGTATGCCACTTCCTACGACAATTAATGGTAAATGAAGAATTCACAAAAATGTCAGCTGCTAATCTCGGCATCGTATTCGGTCCATGCCTTTTCAAATGTGGTCTCGGTGTCCAGGTAAAGTATTTTGTCGCTTTATAATTTATATTTTCTTAATAATTTACTAAATCATTTAAACTTGAAATCTAGGTAGACGGAATGTTAGTTTACATATTGCCACTGATTCTAAGTACTTAAATTTTTCAGAGCTAATTTATATAGGATTACAGTAGTTGGAGTTTCTTAGCTAGAAAGTTTTTTACTGTTCTTTTGATGGTGCAAGTTTTACCATTCGCTTTCCTACGAGGTCTTGAAAATTTGTAATGTTTGAAATAAATGTGTTCTTTCTTTGCTAGCTTGTTTATTTAAGAAACTCAAGAAGGTGAAATTTTCCTCGTTTTTAAAAATAAACTGATATATTTCAGGTGAATACTCTGTTCAAATCCACAGGTATAGTCGCATATGGTTTCGACAATTTTGCTGAATTTTGTGTTCCTAACTTTTATGAAGGGAAAAATGGTCTATTTATTCAGCCTACATATGATTTGCCTTATAATATTAAAAATATCAGGTGAAGGGCTTAAAGGAAACACATCCGAATTCTAAATAAGCCAGGTAAAATTATCACGAAGTTACTTAATTTTAATTTTATTGGAAACTTGGTGAAACTTGGAGGAGAAACTTCATATGAGCTCTAAAATTTTCAGGTTTTCTCCTTTTTTGATATAAATTTTAATCAGATTCTTTTCTATGATATGGGAATCCTAAACTATTTAATATCAGTTCCTCATTTAATTCTTATTTTTATCTTCTACCCGACAGTTAATTTTTTTGCTTATTATTTTTACTGTCTTTTATAAAGTTAGTTCATAGGAATTTTGTTTATTTGTTCTTTTCTGCTATTAGCTAGCTTTTATCACTCCCCTTTAGCTGTGTGCAACTATTTGTAGTATCCGTCTGAATATTTTTATGTCGGATATTATTCACAACGTCAGTTCTTCCCTTCTTCTTAGCCTTGGTCACTTGATAAAATAGGGTGAAGACTAACCTTGCCCCGGGGTATTTTTGCATTTGTGGGCAAATGCAAATAGGCCTTCTATTCCCTCTTCTCCCCTGCATATATTATATTTGGGTCTCGGGTTTTTCCCATATATCCTTCTCCTCTCTCCTTACATACGTTGATTTGATCTGTGTATTATCCTTTTGATTCCCTGTTTTCCTCTCTTGAACTTGAAATAGATTGCAGCATGTAGTAGATTCTGCTATTTTTAGCATAGAACAGATGTTATCGATCAAAAATCTATTTAATGGGAATTTGTTACCTCCCGAAAAGATAAAGCACTCTGATTTAACTTGAATTTAAATTCTTTATTGGTTGAAGGAAGTGTTTGAAGAAACATCTTTTATAGTTGTTACCATTGAATATGTGTGAAATCTAATCGAAATCTGAATTTTCTATAGTTTTCATAAATAAAGGTTTCCATTCCTGCCAGCTTCTTATTCTTAAGAATTGTAAATATCCAAAGACCATTAATGGCTATATTGCTCAGATTTATCCAGGGAAATTGTATTTTGACATAATATCCATCCTATTCCCAAGGCGTGTATAATAATATTCTTACCATTATGTATCTTTATGATATACGCTAAAGAATGAAATCGCCATAAAAGGTGCAAAACTTATTTGATTTCTTTTGCCGAAGTTGAAACCCATCTGTGTGCTCACAATGGTGGGTATAATTTTTAATGTTGATGAGTGGTGGATTAAGAATTTAATAGTCATAAAGGCCCCAAAATATTTTTCCTCCCAGGGAAAAGGGCTGGAAAGCACTTTCCTTTTATAGACCTGGGAATTCGCCAGTAGGGCTCATATGCATATACGGTTGGAAAGCTAAGTTAAATACGATTGTCCAGTATGTATAAGTATTTGGCCATATTTGGGTGAAAATTAGATAACTTTTAAATGGATAGAGATGTAAACGTAGAGAAGTAATTGGTCAGTAGATCACGCAGTATCTATTCCAAGCTCCAATTGCTTTTCTATATGAATAATAGAATTTTCTTCACTTATATTTTATGGAGCTATATATAGTTTTGCATTGCCATTCCATCCTAAATACTTTCCTCTTAAAGTTACTCACTGGGGTGGTATCAATTATTTCCTTCTGGGAATGTCTTAGTCATATCGGCTGTCAGTCAGACAGTTATTTTACCCCATTTTCTGTCTTTAGTTAACAAGTTTCTTTTCTAAGCTTCTCCTTCTTCCTCATTTACTCCCTCCATCGTTGTCTTAAAATGTGCTGCTCATTCAGAATGTCTGAGAACGGAGATGATCGACCAACATTCATATCAAAGGTACGAGTCAGAAAGAAACATTTAATGAAGAGAGAAGAGAAAAGGAAAAATAGAGAAATTAAAAATTTCTGGAGTTTGAGTTCCGATTTGTGCTTCTTTGTTCCTAAAAATCTCTTTTAGCCTGAAATATTTGTGGGCGTTATGTTCGGTTGCCGCTTAGTTTTGATGGTGATTGAGTGGGAATTGTACTGATGTCCTCTTTCACTAACTTAATTTTGTATTGTCTCGAATTGCTCCAGTTTTTAAGCCACTCACATTGTCTTAACTACGGAGTTGTTAATAGATATAGGCTATGATTTACTACCAAAACAATCCAAGCTTCATTTTCACCAAATATATTTTCAATTTATTGAAGTTAAAACTGTTCGGCTTTTCTGCAGCTTTCCAGTTACCGTTTCCGCTAATCTTGCATAATTTATTTTAAAGGACTTCTACTATTAGTTCAAAGTGAAAAGCTGAAACTGCATACTTAAAAGAATTAATGGTGGCTGTTCTCTTCTATAACTTTTGGGTCTGTTTATTCTACGTCGCCTGATTGCTTCTTTAATCTTCGATGTTCTGGGAAGAGAAAGACCTACGTCGATATTTACAGTCCTAACGTTAATTTCCATTTGGGATAATGTAAACAACTGGGAATTCCTTTTAACTTTTTCCACTCCTCTTTTCCTAAACCTCGACTTTTGTACCTATCTGTATATGCCGAACTCAAGAAAACGTTTATTAAGTTTGGCTAGGCAATCGTTGCAGAGTGAATGATATTTCTTCCACTGAACCCTTAAAACTAGATCATGTCTACCTTTAAAGGAAATGCCTTAAAGTTGATGTCCAATTTGATAAAATTCCACGTGGACGTTTTCCGTGGAAAGTTATTGAGTTTTGAAGGCAATTAGTATAACAAAAGATGGCTTCGTATGACTTCGATTTGACTCAGGCTCATTGGAATAATATGGGGACCTTTGACGGGGTTGGCTCTTCTTTCATGCAGAGAACAGATACTCATAAAAAGATAGATCATAAGCATGAACCATCCCGGCTCATCATGGTGTCCCTCATACATGTCATTTATAATAGGGTTTGTTACCGCAGGTGGCTAATCGAACTGGCAAGACTTTGAGAACAGAATATGCCCGCATGCATCAATGACAGGGATGCCGTATTATATGGTGACCACCTGCATGAGTGTATTGGCCATTCCGAAACAACGTAAGCATTCTGTGACGTTGAGTCATGCTTTTCAGTGTCCTAGTTTTCACGGCCTACAGTGGTTGTTGGAATAGGAGGCATACTTAAATAGTAAATCATAAGGAGTGTTATCGTTAGTGCAGTAAAAATAGGGGATTATTTAACAATGCCCTCCTTTTGGTTTTGACTTGGACTGCCCTTGAGCATAATAAATCTTTAAACAGCCGTCTATTTTGGTAACTCACAATGTGGAAACCGTTTAACTTATCTGGGATCATTTCACATTCCTTAGGAAAGAGACATTGTCCACAGATAATGAATGTTGTTCATTTTGCCCCACTGTAGCACGAACAATCGTGCCTACACAGTATGCACGTATTGGTAAATTGCCTCTTATTCTCCTTGATCTTTCAGAATTTGTCGTCACAAATACTTTTCAAGTAATCACGTCAGTTCCAAGATTATTCAACATCATTACTTATTCTAATTAATCACAAGAATTGTCATTTTTGGATCGTATCAATGCTGCGAGTTTGGTGAGTAGATATCAACTTTCAGAGTAGCATCCTTTTGAAGGATAGAAATAGCAAAATTTAAGCATTTTGAATCTATACGTTGCGATTTTCTCGAGCTGACTTGTTGGTTCGCTTCACATTTCCATTAGGATCTTTACGAAACTGGAGATTGGGGGATGTTAAGCTGGATTTGAGCTTACTTTTGGAAGCTGCTGGGACAAAATTTCACTGGTTATTGACTCTTCATGAAGTAAGACTTTTCACTCATTTGTGTTTTCATGATCACATATTTCACGAAATGGTTCTATTTTTCTTGTTTCGTATCAAAAGAAAGTGTCTGTTTTCATGTACATAAGATTATAAGATTAAACGATTAGTAGTCAACGTGTTCGCCTGCAAAGACGGGACATGGGTTCGAGATCTATCGGTTTACATCCAGTGTGCGGAATAGAGGCACTATTTTAGTCCGTCCTCTCTCACAAGGTAGGCTCTACGCTGCTACCCCCTTATCCAAGATGCACTGTAAAACACCTAAAATGGGTTTTAAAGTTAAAAAGATTGGGTAGTGATGTCTCTCATCTTCATAGGTGCTGTCAGTTAATATTTACTCTATTTTGTTGTCTTTCCTTTATGTTGGTTTTCTCTTTCAGTTTCATTTATGTACTGATATAGGGTGTGTATGTCGTTGCATAAAATACGATTTAGGCAGTATTTTGATTGCGTCTTTTATTCAACACATCATGCCTTCTGTAACTTAGATAAAAAGGCATTCACAATTTCTCACTCTTCGTTGTCGTCAGCCAAAGTTGTACTGACTCATCCCATATCCTACAATGACTCAATTTATTTCCTTCCTCTCCGCTGACTCCTTTAAATCCCTTCTTTTGTACTAAGCTGTTTTAGTAAATCAATCATTATTAGTATTGTATTATTCCTCGCTCTGATTAACAGCTCGAAGAGGCAGTAAAATGGGACATGTCATATCCCAGCACTTTCAATATTTTACTGTTAGTTTGACACTTGGGAGCAATAGTAGAACTTTGTTTGACTTATAGATCCGTACTGATTGAATCTTACATATAAATCTAATCTATTATCTTTGTTACATTAAGTAAAATTTCTGAAACTTATTTCGAGGAAGTAGTAACTGGGTAAACCTTCATATTTTGATTTTCGGGGCTTGGCTTTGAAGACGATCGAGCGATCGTTTTTCAGGTGTGAGGGTTTACATTCGTTTGTATTTTCTTTATTTCGTATTTTACAAACCAGTTCAAATTCGTTTGATTGTAGAAGAAAACATACACTCAGGACTGACCATGTTTGAAAGATCGTGTAGTGTCGTCACTCTCATCTTTATATTTACTGAACTGTTAGTTGATGTGAGCGAAGATTTTTTGCCAGTAATTTCTCTTAGAATTTCCCTGAACACTTTGCAACGCCTGACGTCAGTTACATTCAAGGTATTAGATGGAGCCACCTTTTTTATTGAATAGAACCGATTGTAATTTAAGATCATCTGAGCTTTGATCTAGGATTTCCTAACAAATATAAGCTAGTTACGCTTCCAATAACATCTGTATCTTTTATGGAACACTTCCTAGTTGAATAGTACGTAAAGGAAAGTGTCAAAAACGTATCAGTGTCATGCAAAAATAAGCGTGACAATAAATAATTTTCTCTTTTTGTCTTAGTTGTACATTATTGGATTCTTTCAACCTATTATAAGTAGTCATTTTTCTGGCTGGTTGAATGACTAGATTTCGAAGCAATATTTCATTTGATATAAATGGGAAATTTCCCAAGCTCATTAGAACTAGGCAGGTGGATGATATTTTGGAGTCACTCTTATGAGAAACGAGCGTTCTTCCGTCGCTCTTGTTGACCAGAATTAGTGTGGTTAGTCTTCAACATTACTGGTGAATCACCATTGATTTTGTAACCTCTGACTTGACAGAAACGCACGCTGACTCTTGCGGGCACGATTACTGTTCCTCTATGCTCGTACTTGGGAATGAAGTCTTCTCATTGTTATATTACTGACTAACAAGGCAGCTAATCAGATTAACAGTTTAAGGTGCACATAAAAAGGATATGTCTTCTTAATAAAATGAAGAGAGACCGTAGTTTGAGTTAAAGGTCTTCCCTCTTCTTCTTGGATCTAAGCAATTGTGGACAGCCCAAATTATTCAAGTGGCTTCCCATCGTTAAATCGGTGGGTACATTGGTCTATATTCACGCGACCAGCACCCCCCTCTAAGTTACTAACCAAAGCCTTGGGTTGTTAAGATTCCCACCTCTGTCAAAGTTGTAAATGCAAAATTAGACACGTCTATTCGTTGGACATAGTATACGTGTATTTATTGTCATTTTTACTATTATTATTAAGGCGGGAGAGGAAATGGAGCATACTATGAAGAGTAACCCATTTCTCGCTAATCATTTTTGGACGTGTTTATGTTGATTCCCACTGTAGTTTGCCTTGACAGATATGACTAATGCAAACCACTTTTTGTGATTTGTCATTCTGGAGTGCCCTGTTTTCGTCGAAGTTTTTCATATAGATTGTCAAGCGCCGTAGCTTTGAACTGTTTCTCGCGCCTCCCCTTGTACAGTGTCTCTAAAGTATAGAGACCTTTAGTTTATTGAAGTTTAAACGGAGCATTCATTTTAAATCTGATTTCTGTGTCGTTTAATCGCAGTAGATGATAAAATCGATTTATTTTTGGGATATTAATGAGTTCTTTTTATTCTGATTTCTTTATAAAGAAGGAAATGAAGTTTCAATTTATGCACATTCCACTTTTATCGTTACCTTTTATATTTGTCATTGATGGCTCAAAATTGGATAGATATAGGTTCTGAAACTATTTTCCGTTTAATATTCAAATGATTTCGTTTCTCAAGCACTGTAACGCATTTGTTTATATCCGCAGTGTGGTCTTAGGGCTTGACGTATGATATCTTTTGTGCTGACCTTTAGGATGTGGCTAATGTATATCTTTTGCACGTTAAGTGGCCTTAAAATTTTTAGTCTGTAATTTTTTTCCTCCATCAACTTGTCGGGGTTCTATACTCACTAACATGAAGTTGTCTATTGGAATGACTAATGACTCATTTCAATCAGAAAGGCTTCTAATCTAAAATGTTAAATATTCAAATGTATTTTCCTTTGATATGTGTTGTACACCGATGGCGTAGAAATGCTTGTCTCCCAAGTCAGCGATCACGGGTTCAATACCCATAGGTGCGTATTCAGTGATTGGAGTATCCAACTCCTTTGGTTCTCAATTAGGGAGGCTCCAGGATAATACTCCCCATCATGTAGCAACATTAGAAAATTGTTGAAAGTGCGCCGATGGCCCAGTGGTTAACGTCACATCTGACAAGTCAGAGGTCACTAGATCAATGCTCACTGGTACACATGCAGTGATACTGGTTAACTTGTGTACCATGCGAGCTGCTGCAGGATATTTCTACTCAAGTCAAGTAATCTGAATACTCTCTATAATGGGCTTGGAGAGTTCCAGTTCGAAGATTTGGAAAACTATCATAATACACAATAGTGAGGCCATCAAAAAGCCGTCATCATTAATTTGCATATTTGCATCAGACCATTAATATTACCACTTTATTCCTTGAACTCTTACCTTTTTCTATTATTAAACTTACGATTTGTTTAACCATAGTTTGATTTCTACTTTTTGGGCATTTCCCACCAATTTGTGGTTGTCATATAATATGAGCGGAAAAAAATCAATTCTCCCAAATAGTAATAGATCATGATCATTTAGTGCTTAAAGTCATCAGTAAGTCCCTACTCAGTCATTGCCATGAGGGCAGTATTAACTGATCCGGTCATTTGATGGTTTTCCAGATGGTCGCCAGCACTCATTTTATTAGCAGCGACCTCTCCAACGGACAGGCATGTACCTTTTAGTTAGTTATGCATCCTTTCTCTTTCCTCTCCTAATTCCGTAGTAAACCAATTTACCACATGAACCTCTGCTATACCCTCCAAACAGGCGTGTCTGGTCAGGCTCTGACTTGTGCACTTGTGACTGGAGGAGGGGACCACCTCAGTAGGGGATACAGGTAGGTTAACGATAAGACTGTCACTACTGTTATAACAGTACGTAGCCATCTAAGTAATTTACGTTCTCCACTGCGGTTGTTCAAACCGAGTAAGAAAACCTGAGAAAATCTGTAACTCAAGCGAAGTGTGCGAATTTTAGCAGAAATAGAAACTATGCCTTTCCACTATCCACAGGTTCATTGTTCTTCTTGTCAACGATCAACGAAGATTTCCATTGTTCAGTTTCCGGATGCTTTAAATCTTTAGAAAACGCAATGGTGGCAGAAGCGTTACAATGTCACCCTCAATATTAACATTGAATTCAATGCAAACATCTTAAAAGCGTCTTTCGAAAGAGCAAGGGTAAATATTCTTAGGAGTTGAGTAGTGAAGAACTAAAAATTTCACATTCCATTGGCCTAAGGCTCCCTATCCTTTCTCCGAACGAAATCATTATAGTTATGCTTTCTCTTGTCCGAATAATACGCATATTACCTTAAACAAGTGGACCTATCTTTATTGCCCCTAGAGACGGATTCCGTTCACAGAATTTTATGTATTCTGCTCAGGGTATCGGAAATATTCGGTTTTGTTTTCTAACAGAATGTCTACAAATGCCATGGAGCAAAAGGCACATATGAACGTTACGTCATCGGTCTAACCTTCAACTTTCAGTACTGCCGAGGCATTTGATTGGGTTTCTGTTATAACGTTGCAGACTAGAAGTACCAGTTGCAATCTCGCAGAGCAAACAAATCTAGAAAACTCGGTAATATAGCAACTTAATGCAGAGGCCAATAACCCAAAGCAGAGCACGAGGCATCTTATGGTAAACACACGTGTACTGACGAAATTCAATCTTAATCGGTATAGGCTTGAACAAATGGACATAATTATAAAGTGTCTTTTATCAGTAGGGAATTAAGAAGAAAATAAAATTCTTATTTTTAGAAGAAATATTGGAAGCGGGGAAAATAATTATTATTTCATTTGGCGGTTTCCATAATTTTATGACAAATCTGTTTCTCCCCATCCCAACGTCCTTTTTATCAAAATGCACTCCCGGATCACTTGATATTTTTTATGTAATTTTCGCTTTAAAAGTGCGAACTGAATTGCAGCATTTATTAAGCAGTTAATTTGAACTTGATCACGGATAAATCGATGAGATTTATTATCTAATCTTTCTTCTTTATCACCGTAGTTTCTCATATTTCCTCTCTGTTTATGATTACCTAATATTTTCTCTCCTACTAAATTTTGATCCGACTTTAGGTAATTTGTTATATAAACGCTAAATTCTAAGCTTCCAAGGTGCGAAAAATTCTGACGACAGGATGAAATAGAGTATTGACTAACTTATCTGTATGTGGATTACTGTTCTACTATTCTACGGTTTGAATACTAGAGTAACTATATGTAGAGTTACAAAGAGTAAGAAGAAGGCAAAAGATTTAGTAAGAATATTGCTTTAATGAGGTCTAGCATGTAGAGAGAGGGAGAGAGAGGGGGTGGCTACAAAAGCAGAAGGTAGTTGGAGTGAAGTAGATAGAATATAGTAGGAAGAACGGCCTGGAGGACCTGACGCTAGGAGTTTGAGAGAGGAGAGCTGGGTAGAAGTGTGGTAGAAACCTGGTCATGGATAAGATTAAATCTAGGTATGTTATTGATTGAAAGTTGGCAAAAACAGTTAGAATAGTTAAAGACTGTTAAGAACCCAGTTGGACGCTAAGAGGTAAGCATATGATCAGGAAGTTGAAAAGGAGGAATGTTGTGTCTGATGACCACTTGAGTCGTCCAATAGGATCTCGTCGAACAGTAACTGTTCCGGTAGTTGATAAACATTGATCAAATATATGTTTGTTTCCGTCGACTAAAGTTTCTAATGTTTTCGCACAGTGACTCCGTGTAAAGACTACTACTATCGAATAATTTTTAATCTTAAAAATCGATTTCTTTTTGCTTATTGATTTCTCCCTACTTTATCTCTATGTCTTAGAAAACTCCAAAATCGCACATATTTGCGTTTTTACACCTGCAAATAATTCTATTGGCGGTCACCCTTTTTGTTGTTTATGATCGCCATTGGTTTCTGGTTTAATGACCTAGCCTCCCATTTATTAGTTGTTTTTTGATGACGAGCGTGGACATTGGTAAGAAAATCCGTGTTTACAATCACGGTTTTCGGATTGTTAGTTTTTTCCCTCTAAAGTATAAAAATTTAGACGTGGGTAATCAAACGAATCGTAAGTAAGGTTTTTTTCTCCATATTTATTTTTCTTAAGTCTTTTAAGTAGTTATTGTCAGTAAAAATCTCGAAACCGGCGAACTAGATGAATAAGATCCAAAGAATAACTAGCTCTCAAACTTTAAATGTATTGCTAAAGGCTTATTAAAGCTAATACCTTAAGTAATGTAATGTGGATTGGGATCTCAAAGGGAATAAGTCAAGTCCCTCATGTTCCTAATACATTTGGAAGTGGCCGGATAAACCACCGCAGTTTACTGACGCATAATATTAAGTTCATATAAAAACCTTTCTTCACGTGACATTAGTCATGTTTGGTCGCCGATGTCTACTTGTGATGGATATGAGTTTTTATTAGCTCATCTGGATCGCATGTGGGGAGAACTGTAGTTAAGGTTAGCCGACTTCTTATCGTTCCGAATTGTTAAATATTATTTGGCATCTGTCATTCCTAGGATGAAGTCTTTCATCAAAAAAACAATTACATCCCAGATTCGCTTAAAAATCTCCTATACAAACCCATGTTGAAAACTCAATTGAGCGTTGACCCTTATTTAATGGGATAAATGTACTCAGAACTGTCTTTTTCGTGCATTCGCATAAAAATCTAGCATATTTCCCTTTCAACACAGCGTTGAAGTACTGTTTTGGTCAACACCGTCAGACCAGAATGAAACCTTCGGTTTCTGTTTGCTTAATTGTTGCTATTGTCATTTGTTTCATATATGACAACTTTCATATCCATTCTTATGGAGTAAGATTCATTTTACTTAGATATAAAAATTCAAAACACTTGAATATTCAATTACATAGCATTCACTCAGCAATTGTTACATTATTTTTTCATAATAAAACACAAATTTCCTACACTCTAGATGTTGAAAGTGTCCCTCAATTCCACGCTAGGTTTTATCGTCCAGAGGATGATTGTATCTACCTTGGAAATCATTAAGTAACCATCTATTCTCATGTAGAACTTCCTTCCACCAACCTAGGAAAAGTTGAGTGCTGTTCATGTACTTTATCAACCATCACTGCCCACTCTCATACAAGGTCATGAGAAGTATCTCTCGTTTCTCCTTAAAATCATCACTACCTATTCATATCTTGCATAGAATCTCTACTCATCACGATCTGTTATATTAGGTGGTTTTCTTCTAAGTTTTTGAAAAAAATCTACTACTTAGTTCACGACTCGATATATCATTTGTCTGCTTTCGATTTGTGTAGTAAATTTCTCTTTGACTAAAAAAGTTAGTTAGGAAATTCTAGAAAACGTTCCACCATTAAGATTGTGATGTTTTTGAACAAAGACTCAAAAGATTCCGGAGGCAACAAGTCTTGACTATATCACGTCTTAGTCATATTATGTCAATTACAACTCTTCAGATAGACAAACAAGGTAAACATGATGACTAAGAGAAGTCAATCATACTTAAGTCATGGAGGAAGGTTATCCTGTGGACCTGGTTGCCACGATGACCTTCCCACAGGACAGATTTCTGTTGTCTGATGACAACAGAAATCTCCCTAAATTTTGCAAGAAGACTGATCTTAAAATTATGTTCTTACAGATTCATTACACGAAAGAAGCGTAAGCGACGGATTTTTTGACGAAATTTCGCGACAAAAATGTTGTCCAATTCTCTTACAATGAAAATATTTTAAATAAGTCATTGGCAGTACATATTAAGCAAGGAAGTCTTTGGCGTAATCAACCTATCATGATCAGATAATTCAGCGAAGTCGATTTCGTTCTCGCAAAACCGTGTAATACAATCAGTGGGAAATTCATTATAATTCAATGCACACGAACGAAGTAGAGTAAGAAGTGTTCCATTTGCAGATGTTTCAAATATTGTAAAATTCTGGGGTAGTTAAGCCGTCATCAATTAGTATATCATCCAAATCCATAACAATCTTCTATTATGTAAGGTTAAGGGACATTGAAACATGATGTGAACAGATGAGTGATCTTCCTAAGAATTTGACAAGAAAATGCCAGTACATGTTTAATTTAAACAATTAACAAACCAAAGACACCACCCAAATCCTCTCTCCAAATGTAAGACATAATTTGATTAATGTAATCCGCGCAAAATTTATTAATAATGGACAGTAATGGGCTAAGGGTGAGTGCACAAGTTCCTTTTCCCATGAATTGTTGCATGATCTCTTAAATTAGCTTGCCTTTTCTAATAACTTTTATGTTTATTTCTACCATTGAAACTAAAATTATACCTTCTCTTTATTGTTTCATTCTCACGCTTTAAATCACAATGTTTTCGTGTTCGTTTGCTACCTTCCCCTTCCTTTTTGACTGACTTTATTGTTACTACAATGCATCGTGTTTTAATCTCTTTTTTTTCTTTGTGTTCAAATATTAACACAAAGTCTTTCGGTAAAGCTTTGATTTAGGAATTGTTTAGAAAATTATTAAATCATATCCACAATTAGATCGTATTTTGTTGTACTGGACCTGTAATGTTCTAATGAGTTTGAATTCTTGGTACAAATCTTATTTGTAAATAGCGGTTCATCTGCTCTTTGGTTTTTCTTCACTTTTATTTCAGTCAAATATCTAGAGTCAATTCGTCTAAATACACTCGTCGATATACACCATTAATTATCCTTCTCTTGTTTGCTTATCCGTTAACTTTGAACTAGCGTAGTCATTTAAATGTATGAATGATCAAATAGTTGGGCTTATTTGTTCTCCCCTACTCGTTTCCATTTACACTTTACGTATTTCTGAGGTGCAGAAATATTTGCCCACCGTTCATTTTTTCATCGTGGGAATTATGAAACCATAATGCCATTGAAGGTTCTACTTGTAATTGTTGGAGAATGGATTTTCATTTCTATTTATGCTTGATTTATTAACCGATAAGAACTGACCAGTTATTCCTCTATTGTAAAGAATATTTGAATCCGTACGAATAATTTACTGTCAATTATTTCATTAGTGTTCTGATTTTTGTTTCAGTCAAAAATGGAAAATATTCTAAATTGAACTGACACATTTAATAAGGTTTCCATCTTCCTAATTAATTCATCGTATATTGTGACCAGAGAGAAGAAGAAGAGAGTACGCTTAATAAAGTATCATAAAGTTACGCATGAGGGGTTTGGCCATAGGCTTAGATTCGATTATGCCTAAAAACATGTGGCAATATTACTTTTAGGCCTAATTCTAAGTAAAGCTATATGGGGTTAACTTAACGAGATTATGCTTGAACGAATCATTATTACCAGAGGCATTGCAATTGGTAATCATTGAGAAGCATTCAAACATAGTGGGACAGAAAAGAATAGTTCAGACTTTAAAAAAACAATAAAGGAAGTATAAAAGAGAGGGTTAGGGAATCAGAGGAACTCTACTTTATCTGGGCTCTAATTTTATCAGGTTGTATATATTTTCTCAATGTTCATTTTGATCAAGCTTATCTTCGGGTGTTGAGCTTTTGTAGTCGTCCCATTTTCACACAATCTCCTAATCCATCTATGGAGCCATGATGATCAGTCCTACAGTGCCTCCTAACCCTATTTTCATTTGTAAAGGGCTGATGACACCACACAGATAATTTCCATTCTACGAACATCTTTCAGTTCCTCATTATGTTCAATAATGAGGAGGATAGATTTCTATGCAAGGCTCATAATCCTAATTAAATGTGAATACTGCACGTATAATTACCACTGGTCACTTACGTAACCCTGATTCTTGTAATTAGCTTTCCCTCCAACTCGAACACGTGCGGATGTTAATTGAAGCTCAATAATTTTCATTGACCTCGTGGAAGGGCACTTTTCCCGCTTCAGTTCAGTTATCGTACATTTAACAAAACGTCCCCTTTTGAAGCCTTATCCTTCTATGAATACAAAGTGATCTGTGCACAAGATATAGTCGCATTCTTCACATTTGGTTTCTTGGGTTGTTTAAAGCAATCTAATTCTTGATATGTAGCGAGTGGTGTCGATCGCATATTCTGCTTAGTGTGTACTTCAATTTTATTCCTAGTGTCATACTATTCTATACTCCGTCTCTCTATACTATAAATACTGCCCTATGTAGAGTTTATGTTAGCTTATTTGCCCCAATAAAGCCTTATCTCCTTGGAGTGTGTAGTGTCTCTTGAGACATTTTATATATTGGTAGGAAAGATATACACGCAGGGACTCCTGGGATTTCTCCTTTCCCCTCGCCGTTCTATCACTTGGGATTGCAATTTTTCCCATAATTAGATCGTGTATTCATTTCTAATTGTGTATCACTCACCTATGGTAGTCAAATGGCTGAAAAGTGAAAAAAGATGAGGAATAGAGAAGGTGTCTCTATGCTTTTTTATTAAGAAATTCGCTTTTGGCAGTAAATTCGTAAATTTGGATTGTATTTTTAAAGCGAAGATTCACCTTTTGTGTTATAAGACGTTGATTTTCGTAGCCTTTAGTTTATCTTCAATCTACCTAAGTCAGCTGAGTACTGTTAAGAGTTTCTTCGTATTATGCACTCCAATTTGTAATAAATTTGTCTCTTAATAAATCAGGGGTCTTATTTCCTGTTTCCCGAATTTAACTTTCATTACTTCAAATGCTCACTATCTGCTAATCTCAGAACTCCTTTATAAAAAGAGGATTTTACAATTTAAGATAAGTTACTGTGGAAAATTATCTGGGAGAAAAGTGTTTCGCTTATATCTATAACTGGACAATCACATGTGAGATTTTTAATATTAATGAAAAAGCCGTGGAGGGAATACTAATATTGGGACCATCGTGTTGTGATTGCGGATCCAAATTTGCCTCGTAACAAATTTTTTGAATCCATATTTCTTTACCTTTGATTCGTTAGCACATGTTTGGGCGACAATGAATTAAAGTAGCATAAATTAGTAACTAAGACCCTATTCTTAGTCAAAAAGCTGCACCATAGTCAACTATGTCACAGAGAAGTAGAATTAAGTAAACCGATATGACCGTTCATGAAGTATAGGGGTTCTTTTTCAAGTTGGAGCACAATAATTGTGATGCACGTATTCAGGAAAAACATCTAAACACGAGAGAGTAAAATAGTTCAACATGAGATGAGGGGACAGAGATCGAGTATATGTAATTAACCAAGTCGATAGAATCTATTTGAATTCTGGATACACAAAGTTGTCTATCTCGTCATAATAAGTATAATTCACTGCGTTGTAGTTTAACGTTCAAACTCCATACAATAGTACCTTTTAATAGTTAAGAGTATGTGTTTGGTATGAGATAAGAGGTTTTTAATGCCAGAGCTCACTTCAATTCACTCAATATGAACTGTAGCACTAAAATAGCACCAATGAAATGATTTAGTCGATCTCTTTGCATGTTCACTGGTGAAATAGTGGAGAGCTTACAAGAAAATCGAGTGAAAAACATAATGTTGCTTTAAGTCCTTGATAATATATTTCCAATTTGAATGAATGAAAAGAATACTTCAATAAGAGGGTTAAAATGAACGATTCGGTATTAACTTCTGATTGATTTCTTTTGTAACTGTTTACATCTTCTACCCAGTATGTCATTATTTGTTTGTGTTTACTGTTTTCCTAATAAAAATCTTGGCTGAGGGAATGGTTGCTTGCAAACAAAACTGTTTACTTTATAGGAAAGCAGAATAAGTAATAACTCCGTTTATCTGCACTATACTGACAAAATTGAAGTTCGATTTGAAAATTTGTGTAGTGTTGGATTATTAATTCGTTCCTCTTTGTTTATTAGATCTTGGCCTGAAAGTGTGAGTTCAGAAATGACCTTTTTCTTTGATGATATTTTAATCTCAAGGCTAAATACTAGGGTGATTAAAGACAAAACTACAAGGTGTGAAAAGAATCCAATGGAGACAATAATGATAGTGTACTAATGAGACCCTGCAGAGGGAGGGAGAGGGTTATAAAAGCAGAAGGTAATTGAGGTGCCGTAGATAGAAAAGAGCTGGCTTAATGGGTTTGTGAGAACAGAGTCGAAGTGGTGGTAGAAACCGGAACATCGGAATCGGACCCAGGGGAAGATTACACCTGGTTAGATACAGTTAAAGAGTTAGAAGCAGTATAGGAATCCATATGGAAATGTAGTGGTAAACGCAGGGCGATTGAGGAATTGAAAATGGCAGGTATCGTCTGACGACTGCCCCAAGGAATTTTGATAGACGTGCCGTTCTATGTGTGGATGGAGGTACAAGATACCGGTTCCGACAGTTGCCAAATTTTCTAAAACAGCATTAACTCAGACGTCCTAGAAACAGTTAATTGTGAACAAGTCGTAAACATTTAACGGGAAAAGATTTCTTCACTTTAAATGAATACGCTTTCGTCTCCTAATTGATTTTCCTTTTTGTTACAGGGTCTGCGTCAGCAGAATCTGTCTAACTTGGCCACAACCTACTTCATCACGCACTTTGATGTTGTCTTCTCCCCTTCTCTTCCATCCCAGTCCTCATCCATCAGTAGTCAACTCCACCAACACATTCAATTCGGTCTACTCAAATCCGCCACAAGTCTTAATAGTCTCCTACAGCGTCGTCGACGAAGTGGTGTTGTTCCACGGCGCTCCATGGTAACCGCCACATCGACAGAGGAAGCTATGGCTGTCACAAGTCTATCAGTCAGTGGACATGTCGGTGGCGGTTCGAGATCCCGTCCCATCAGTCCTCGGGGTGATACCACATCACCTCTCCTTTCACCTCATGCTATCGATAGCTCCTGTTTGGTTGCTCACTCTGCTAGCAGTTTGTCACTTTCACCCTCAAGAAAATGGCAATACTCAGATGCAGAAGAAAATGACCTTGGGTATGTATTATCATATTTAAAATGTTATTTTACAATTTGTTCATTTAAATTTCGCCAAAATTACACATATGATTGCTTTTCATTCTTGTTTGTTTCGAATATTTTTATACTTAATGCTGGCTTTCGAAAGCTAAAAGGTTTCAAAAATAATGCTAACACTACGGTTGACTTAGATCCAGTCGTTGAGGATAGAGGCACTTTTTCTCCAAGACTGAATAGCTAATTATTGCGGTACAAGACTTTTCATGGGAATGAGTGGAGAATTTCAGGCTACCACAAGATCAGCCACTTTTTCCCCATTCGTTCAGTCTAGACTGTCAAGATGTCAAGAGTAGATTACGCCATATGCTTCTTATTATTAGATTAGGGTGACAGACGGTATTGTATTTCGATTAAAGAGAATAAAACGCCAAGATCTCGACGTTCGGTTTAATGTATTTAATCCAAAAATGCTTGAATATGTCTGAAATATGTATTCTTTAAAGAAAGTTGCTATTTGGAGAGACAGAATACATTCATGAGTCGCGTTTATCTACCATTAATAGGGGTCGTTGGTTGTTTTTCAGCTCGGGTCTTACTTTGCCTCATAATGTATGTGGCAGACTAGTTTGAATGTGTACGACATTAGAAGAAAAGCATACGCTTGAAAGCGCATCAATTCTCTACGATGTACATCTTCGTAGCTTTGTAGCTCTATGAACAAAAACTCTTGTTCAATTTCCGTTGTATGCCTATCAATTCAACCTCTGTACGCGAATATAATTATCTGAATTAACTTGCTTGTCTCTCATTCTGTTTCTCTATTTATAGCCTGTCCAATTGGCAGTGAAGGTGGAAATTTGTTTCAATACCTAGTTAGCTAGGTGTTTTTAATTTGAGGACTAAATTATCTCTTATTGGTAGAAGTATTTATTCTAGAATATTTGAGAAGGAGGTGAATTACGAGAAGGGAAAGACTGAGGTAGGTGCACATATAGTTGATTAGTTGAGGTCTTTTTCCACCACAGCCGTATGAATTACTTATTAAGAAGGGTGAAGTAGGTCAGACATGATATTCCCGCAATTTCTGTGCTAAGAGATTACTATTTCGCCTGCGCAAATTCGAAAGATTGATATTTGCTCCCTAGTAATCAATATGGGGTTTTGGCGAGTTAGATTAGAAATATTTACTGTCTAGATCAGGGTAAAATGTTTTCGTATTCTGTTCTCCTGAACAACAATTAATTTTATATTTATTCTAGTATACTTTTATCGAGATGCGATTAACACTTGCTACTGGCTAACTGTGTTGTCCTCAACGTTAATCTGCTAAATAAGAGCCTAGAGTAGCTAAAATTAATTTCAGAGCAACTTAACCAAGAGTTTCAAGTACTCTTATTCCAGAGGGGGTTTTTGTACAATCGTGATCTTTGATCTGTTCTTTGTGAACCAGATATAAACGGAGTGGTGGTATCGTTCATTACCTATATTAGCCAGATTTAACCAGTACCGTTAAGTGTGCATTGATGAGTATCGCATCTGTGACCTCTGAATTCACAGACGAGGTGAATTCAATGTTAAGTTCGCCAGTGGCACAGTGGTTAATGCCAGTGGTCCGTTCAGTCAAATATTAACATTTGAGTCAACGACTGGACCGCTACATGTCATGTTATATTCTCTTGAACTAATCGGTGAATTTATAAAGTGATGGTGATACTTCTGATGCATGTAATGAATAACTCATTTTTATTTTGTTTTCTCAATCATATAATCCCGTATCCTATCAAGGTGAGTCCTGTATGGTTGATCGTGAATGCATATTTTTAGGTCTTTAAGTGTATGCAAACAAAGGACGGTTTGAAAGCTCTCAGCAGCCTTGTCCACTGTTCCTCCAATTAATGCCTACGACGTATGAGACTCCACCGAAGTACTATGAGTCATTGTCTACTCTCCCCGTGAAAAGTAAGAAAATATGGTCAGACTTAGTCACACTGTAGTTTGCTTTCATCCCTTTGAATAACCAATATTTGGTAGCAGTGCCCAAAACTCTACGATTTTTCATTAACAAACCGCTAAATTCATATTATCAGTGCATATTGAGACCGCAGACGTCCTACGAAAAGCTAGGTAGGCCATCGCGTTAGCTTCATTCTACCTAATATTCTACCTACTGTTTGGTTATTTGTGTATGTGTAGTCATGAACTGTGCATGAATATGAGTAATAAAACTGCCCTGTTACACCGAACGGAAATGCATGTAAATACAAAACCGAAAAAGCCTCCACTATATTCAGTCTGTTGGATTGTATAGCTACTCCAATTGTGATATAGTTCCTCTGTCTATATGTAACAGAGGTAAGCCATATTCATAGTAAACCATCTTTTTGTTTTGTCATTGAAATTACGATCTTCGTAGCGGTTTCCTAGGTTGAGGCGGCGGTCAAATTATGGATTTTGACACCTATCTGTGCACGTTAAATGAATCGTGCTTGTTAAAGAGGTCATCTGGGCACCAGAGTTCTCTCTCTGCCCAGGGTGAGTCTTGGAAGGCACCTCATCTATCGCACGTGGGCTTTACTGAGCCGGAATGTAGGGTTTAGTTCTTAAGTCACGAAAATATTTTAAGGAATCAGTTTATTTCAATGGTCTTCTCGCACATTATTCAAGAAGGAAATGAGCGTTATTACTTTCGCTCACTAGGTACGTGCATAGTAAGCAGTAATCACTTTTTCCTTAAGTGAGATCAGTTCCCTACCTTTGATCTTTGTTTTTTTACAGCGAATGCAAGTTAATCCTTTTCAGTATGTGAAGTCCTAAAGCATACCTCTCCCCAAAATCTACGCCCACATTTGTGATTTCGTTAATTGAATTGTCAACTCCTCTACTAAATGTTTCAGTTCTGGCGATGACTCATCTTAGAATATAAATGCCCATTTTTTTCTCTCTCACCGTAAGCGGTATTGTAATCAATTGAATGGTAGGAACAGGTTGTCTACCTATTCGAATCTCAGCATTAACTGTGAATAGAATGTGAAGCAAACTTAAATTAAAAAATAGTTTTCTGGGCCTGCGTAAGGTAGTTCTGGTTCGGAATGTGTAATATTATAATAGTGTAAATTATCATCGGTATGACTTGAAGGGGACTACGTACAATAAATCCGGGAGATCTCAAAGAGAACTCGTCTTGCTTAGATCACATGTTAGTATATTGTATCAATTAGATATACACACGTGATGAATTTGAGAGGAGTAAGTCAATCATTATGTCGTCGTGTCTTAAGGGGAGTTTATCATACTGTAAAATGCTGAGAGCCTGGATGTTTCAATCACCTATGATCGCTGGTCTCGGTGGCTGTCATAGTTCTGTTGCAACTGACTAGGTTATGGTCGGTACTAGGAATGATAAATAATTTTGTTTGAGAACACATGTAGCAATCACCAATTGATTTTGACGACCAGGCTGACCCGAGCGCTATCCGCGCTTGTTACTTAGGCTCATTAAAACCGATTGGTCAGCTGCAGTTAGGAGAATTGTGTATCCACCTAGTTCCTGGGCTACATTTTATTTCCTCTCATTAAGTATATTTAATCGGTATATCTTCACTATATCGCGAAGTTGTCTGTAACAGTGTAGGAACCAAATTTACTAGTTGTTGGGGGATCGTTTGCCCAAGATAATTCAAGATGTGAGAAGCTGAAGCTTGTAGAGAACAGACAGCCAGCAATAGACAGAGTCAAGTCATTTCTTCTTTGTTTAGGAATAGTTCGATTTGGGTATGCCTGGAAATGAATCTCTTTGAGCTCCCATCAACCCCAATGAACTAGTTGCAGATTAGCTGGGTTATTTCGAGTTTCTATCTATCTAGTGAAAGCTATCCTTCCAATTATTGAAGAAATTTGGCCTTATGTCACTTGATGGTATGCACGAGATTACTGTCCCACAGACGTAAGAGAAATTGTTCTACATCTCAATTTTGTCTTGTAGCACGGGTTTAAATTCTTATGACTCTCTCTACATCACATGTCCATAGTGAATACATTTGGCTTTTTTGTAAAATACACCAAATTTGTTTCTTTCCTCTCTTTTTTAGACCTAAATTAGAGATAGGAGAACTCATATTAAGCATAAGAACTTGAAACTTACTTCACTTACCAGATAATGTAATCCTTGTAATGTAAATCAAATGGGCACGATGGATGAAAATTTCAAAATCAGTTGTTTTTCTCATACGCTGTCCTACCAATGTATGAAATTTTGGTATGATTAATGAGTGATTTCGGGGTTTCCCATTGTGCTTAGGTCATAATGTGAGTTGAGCATTATCACCAACAATCCAAATTCAGGCTCGAGGCTATGAGAAGAAAGGCGAGATTTGAGTCTCGATGTCTGTAAAAGCATATAGCAGGTGATGAGAAGGGGTTATCTGACCACCCCGTCATGGACGATCATATCACTGAAGGGTTAAGAATACGCCGGCTAATCTCTACGGGGGCTTCCGCATATCAAATTAATGAAGATAGTTTAGCTGATGGCTGACCTTGTCTCTCTGCATGTATTGATGCAAACTGCAAATCAGTAACAGATTGGCCAAATCATACAGGACTTAATGCCATTAATATTTTGGTATGATTGACTTCAGTCGTAAAAGTACAATGATGAATTTCATTGATCTGCTCTTTCTGCTACGGTCTTTAGTCGTTATTTTGTAAGTTACTATTAAAAACGATGCCTCTGAACCATTGGCTGTTTTGATCCTACCCATCCATCTAGATTCGGAAATAAAAAGGGGATGACGAGATTCATAATGGATGATGTAAATGAACGGGAGTAAGGAACTCGGCCAATACCGCTCTTTATTTACCACGACGTGGTTACATTGATAAGGTAAATGTAAATATACAGTTGAGAACACGTGGATCAATCACCACAGATATACCCATAGCCCAATTTGTGATAGTAACTACTATGTGTCATGCTCTAATCAGACTCGACTAGATCAGCTGCAGATTAGGAGAACTATGTATCCACAGATTAAGCCAACTAGGCTCTGTCGAATTGTATGTTTCTAATTCTCTGCACCTGATTCAGATGACAAGTGCCGTCATTTTAAATCTCTTAATGGTACAAGGAAATACCAAAACTTTTATTTAAAAATCACTTCATTGTTTAAGGGAGATTACTTATATGCCATTTCTATTTGAGTTTCACTCCACCGTGTATGCATTCATATTTCCGTGATTTGTGGGACTTAAGTAAATGACCATCCACATCACTGAGTGTTTACTAATGAGTATTGATTTCGCAACCTCTAAGATATAATGTTGAACCCATTGAAGAAGATTGCTTTCCGTTATTTATGGTTGACAGAAAAAGACGTTCTGAAATCGCCCTGATTAAAGAACACTCATATCCTGATCAGTATTTATCATTTCGGTCGGTCATTTCGATTCCACATCTTTATTCAAATACCTGTCCTAAGTTTACGATAAGTATAGCCTCATGTATACTTTAATTGATGTTCAAGTATCGTAACGAACATTTCATTCTGTTGAAATCAAATTTGAGGTCCAACTCAGGGCGTTAACGGGGGAAATGAATTGCCACTGGTACTGGATACGTGTATTCATCTTTTTGTACTTTATTTGTGGCTTATGCTGGACATGATGATCACACGCTGGAAGAGGTGGGGGTGAAATGTTTTGATTTTGTTACATGAGAGAATCATATATGACATTCCTTATTCGTCACGAATTGAGTTGCATTATGATAGGCAAATGATTATTGGCTGCTCATGAGACTTGATAAGGCTATATTGTGCTCTAACGTAATGCATTCAATTAATCTAAACCTTCAAATACAAGATTTTATCCTGTAATTATATTGGCTAATAAATTTCAAAGCGAACTAAATAAGGTTTCAGTATTTGTCCAAAATCGAGTTAAAGTTTGGTAAATAATTGAATAACGGTCCTATGAAGCTACAGAGTACTCTAATGTTATTTGCTGATCTGTCAGCCAATAGAAGAATAAACTGGGTATTATCATGTGATCATTTTGAATCACAACTTTCGTAGTCCTGGTTGCATGAGTACCTAAAATATGTATCCATAGGTCTGGTCAGAGACTGATGCCCTTTTGTACATATCCAGTGATCTTAATGACCAACTGCACTGACTTATGCTTGTTTAAAGATGGATAGTATTGCAGTAGTGCCTCTAGCTTAGAAATCACTAGCCTAATACAGAGACACTTGCTCAGTTAACTGACCTTATCGCTTTTATCAACCACACTACCACAATATAGCCTTATCAAGAGAAAAACAGGATTGGTGACAGAGACCCTATTTTTGGATAGAACAAAGGGAAGGCGACAATCTTAGAACTATTAAGGTTGGAACTATCTAACTTATATCATCTAACACAAGCGTTAGATGATGGGAAAATCAATAACAGCTTATAAGCCCAGAGATGGATCATTTGTAAAATAAAGTGAGAGGTTGAAAATTGGGTTAAATCAATAAGTAAATTATGATAGCAGTTACACATTAGTGGAATGCAGGGTCACTACAGAAGCAGAATGTGAACCTTTCATCAGAGAAGTTCTGGAACGTCCTTTTTTTCTTCATATAATTCGAAAGTCCCTATAATGACACATTTGTAACCTTTCTTCTACATAAACATTAGCCTTCTCTGGTGGGTAATAGTAATTATTTTATCATCTATACTAGATAAGAAATGTAACGCTTTGCTCACTTGGGATAGAAACGAGGTATCAGGTGCTTGAAGTAGTTTTTTTCTCACTTAGAGTAATGTGCTTACTTCCGACACCGTTTATTAACAATATCATTTTATTTATCGATTAGATAGAAGTAGGACTTGAAGTAAAGCTTCCACTTTATCAGCTATACAGTTCGTTCGTCGACCGTTTGTCAGTTTCCATTCGGATTCTTAGCCGGGTATAAGAAGTATTTTCTATGTTATCTAGGCTCGGAGTGTCTGGCCACATGATAAATTCTCTTTGAGACGGGGCAACTAAAACATAATTGAAACTCCCCCCTGTCATCATGTGTACCTCCTTTGCCTAAGTTTTTATACAGGCCAATATAATAACATGTGATTCAGTAAAGATGCGTTCTCTCTAGGTATTTTGTACTTATTTCCCAATACGTTACAATCTTCCACTCAGATGCATTCTCCATCACTTTCAACGAGTTATTTTATACCAACTTGGACCCATATAGATTCAATGATATCGCCATTTAACATTTCTTTGCTACGGATGGTTACCTATTTCTTAGGGTATCGTGTAAATTTAATGGAACCAATATACTTAAGCTTGGGCCCAAATCTGATCCACAAAGGCCTTTTTAAAATTGAGCATAATCTATTTGTCTATTGTTAATTAGGAAAAAAGGCACAACAAACAACTCTCCCCTTTTGGCTAACTACGGTTACTTCTAATTAGCGGAAGTCAGATGGTTAGATTAAAAGGAACTACTGAGTGGGTGTGCATCTAACCAGCAAACAAAAATAACTATTTTTGCATTTTGTAGTCATTCTCTTTACTTTGGTACATAGTTTACCTATGAAAATAGTTTTTAAATTTCAGAATCATAGATAATTTTAGATTCGTTTAAAGATATTAAGCTAGACGCTCATGGTTACAGTCGGCTCTGACCCAAGAATTAAAATAGTGGGAAAGGACGATTTGCAAGATAGTTGGTTAACTATTTAATTATTATTACCCGAAGCAAAGCAAAAATTGTGTAATTTTCATCCCGAAAAAGCATCTAAAAATAGGGAGCAATAAAACAATCCAATATGGATTAAAAAGAAAGAATCGAGTAAGAGTAGAAAATGAAATCAAAATATCAATTGCGTCTTAAGAAAATTGATCTTTGAACTCAGGTTGTACGCTTTTTACTACTTGAGTATAATATACTGCTTCATGTTCTAATGTCCAAATTGCATTATTTGTTTCCTGTTTCCTATAACTTAGTATTCTTGGGCCCGTTTTAATAATTTAGATGGATAGTCAACTGCTCCAGGTACATTTTTACCAATAGATAAGGTACTAGTAGGGTGATAAGCCCTGTGTAATAAAAGATTTTTCAAATGATTGGTATGGATCTAGTGATGGTTTGTCCCTCAATAGCCAGCAACTAAATATCGGTTGTCAAGATCAGATTGATCAGTATGGCACGCCAATGAGATCACTTACGTGATGGACATTTCCTACCCCTGCAGTTTTGAGTCAAATTTGTCGGCGTTCTAGCATGCTATTTAGCGTTCTTTTTGTCCACAAATATCTGCAGTTTCTCACCAGAAAAGTGTGTTCTGGAGTCTGACAACTTTTTACGGTCTGAGCAGACGTCTCTTATCGAGATAGGTTTCAGCAGTACTCACATAATGGCTAGAGGTAAATATCTGTTTTAAAGCTAGTACATTTATATTAACCGTATTGACGGACTAAAGTCCTCGAAACTAAATTTTCTTGAGACTTTAAAAATAGATATGAGCTGCGGTCAACTCTTTCGTTTGGGTTATATTCCTTGAACATTTCAAATCCTTTTGATTCTCTAAAGCCTAATTAGTGTTTATCATACGGATAAATTTGAAAATCGCTTCCCCAGGGATCTGTCTCATTTGTGTAAAGTAAAAATTCACCCACAAAAAAATCCTATTTTCTAATCTAATGAAAGGCATCTTACCTAACCTCCAAGTGAAGAGATTAAGTCTATGAGGTAATATTACTATCCTACAAGATATCCAGAACGTAGGCCTTATCTTAGTCGTCTGATACAATTTTATGACCCTACAAACAACTGAATGAAATAAAAGAAGGTCGTGTTCAGATTTAGATGTCATAAAGGCCTCCCTTTGAATATATCTTCGATGAATCTATTTCTTTAGTTATCCTATAGGAAAGTGCTATAATGTAACCAACTAGGAGTTCGAATAGTAATCTAGCAGAGCCAACAATGTAGAAAACTCAGTAATATAGCAACTTAACACAGAAGCTAATAACCCACGGCAGATAAGAAGGCACGTTATAGTCAACACGCGTGTATTAACGAAACTCCCACTCAATCGGTCTCGGCTTAAACAAATACGAATAATTATCAAGTGTCTTTTATCGGTGGGGAAATA